>OX632360.1:21494287-21641787 GCA_951751655.1 Ophion costatus
ATTATCCGAAGTGTTATTCGATTCATATTTACTAATACTGTCTGATTGCAACCAACGAGCGCCTTATGTACCATTTGACATAGAAGTTCCTAAAACATTCTAACAATTTCTACTCTCGATGTTCTCGATCTGCTTTGCTAGGATAAATATTTCACCGAGCACTTTAGTGTCGCAAGGCTTTCTTACCAACCTAATTCAATTTGATTGATGTCACAAATTATAGAGCGTGATCAAATATAAGTTTTATTTAATATTACGGTGCATATGCTCGCGGACGTTTAGGCATTTCGGACGTTACAATTACACTCACTCATTCGTTTGTACACTATTCGACGTTGGTGGTAAACGGGTACCTTAGTATAATATTATAATAGGGTACCCGTTTACCACCAACGTCGGTTGTACATTTTTGACAGAGCTTGTACCCTCTATATGTCCCACACATTCGCACCTCATGCATAGATAGGTCTCATACTCGTATAGAGAGCGGCGCTGTAATCGTGGCACAGCGCGATTTTCCTGCAGGCATAGCGTTGAGCTTTCTACGATCCGTCTTCAGCGAAATATTTTATATAAATAAAAAAAGCGTGAAAATGTCAACCCAACTGCGATACAAAGGAAAGAAAAAGGCGCTTGCTAAAAGACTGAAAGCTGTGGCAGCCATGTGTCAAGCAAATGCGGCCAAACGCGATGAGCATAACCATAACCTCAACGATCAGCAACAAAAATTCGCTGTCGAAGGACGTCGGTTCGTAGATTGACCACACCTTGCCGACAGTTTTAATTGTATTCAAATAGTTCAACTACTTAAAGCAGTTTAGATTGTGTTCAAAATGAAATCCAATAATTTTGGTATAGTTTTAATGAAAATCGTTTGTTTTAAAAGGCGTTATGTACCGTTATGCTGTAAAAAATAATAAATTAAAAAATATAATATATCTACACACACACACACACACACACGCGCGCGTGCGCACACACACACACACACCGACACACACACACACAGACACGCGCGCGCGCGCGCGCGCGCGCACAAGATCAGAGAAGATAAATTTACCGAGCCGCAGCACTTACACTTTGTTTCTATTGACATTTTGGTATAATTTTATGGCAAATTAGAAACTTTAGTATTATAGAAAGGTTTCTGATTTACAATAAATCTCAACAGTACGAAAATTTGAATCTGTTTAAACTTTTCAAATTTAACTCTAGGGTGGAAAAAATGGTAATCAAGAGGATATACGGCTACGATAATTTTTGTCACAAAAAAATTCGTGTCGAACGATTTTCTTCAATTAGAACCTATTTTCTTATTGTTTTTCTAATCTTTTTTTTTTATAATGAAATAGACAACCTTTTTCTGCGAGTAACGAAAAAAATTCAACTACATGTCAAACAAAACAACTTCCCGAACGGAGGTTTGATCAGCGAACCTTCGGCACCTCGAGACCCAACGCTTTCCACTCAACCACGACGGGGATGTTAGGGGACTTTTAAAACTCATTGATCCAATTTATCTGAGTGGCTTAATATTCAGAATAATGTATACTTCAAAGACTATTATTTTGTCACATCCGGAAGGGATGGGAGCATAATATATCGTTTCTCTCTTTGTTGCGTAAGCCTAGCGCAATCTCACGGGATGAGGGTACAACGGGAGATGCATGAAAAGAAGAAATTAGGTTTCAAGTGCCATGGTCAAGAGTTGCGCGAGTGACTTTGACAGGTGCATCTACAGTTTACAGAGTTTCATTTATTGCCGAGCACCGTACAGATAGGTGATCGGAGGTACGAGGGAAATACAGTTTGGCGAATTAAGAGAGTGATTCAAAAAAATGATACAGTTAGCTTACGTTTGTCGAATGGTGATCGTTTGAACTGGGACGAAAGGTCGTAGCTGTGGGCCCGATACGCTGGTGGTACTCGATGGGACGCACACACGGCGTGTTTACAATGTTTTCTCGGATGTTCGGTGGGTCGGTTTATGGAAGTGAAAACACGGAATCGGCTTACAATCGAACTGTGTTGCCTCAGCGTAAATAGAAATACTGACTTATTATAAAGAAAACGACCATAGGCTATTAGAAGAAGAAGTCTTTCTCGTTTGTATGTTACTGCAGGACTCTATGTTAGACTCACCGATAGACTGCTGGGCTAAGATTATATCTTGGGTTCGGACTGATGTTGGATTATGACTGGCGTTGCATTCGTCCTCTGAGCCTTCCTGCTCCTGGTTCCATATTTGGGTAGAGTGGGAAGAAAAGGGGGTTTTCGATTTTTAATGTTCTTGTACCCAATCGGGAAGGCGATGTAGGAGTCTCTTCCTTGCGTCTCGGAGACCAAGCCCACGTAATATTAATTGCGTATTGGCCAACCAGGGCGGGGACATAGGAGTCTTCCCTTTGCGAGTTTTTCGTGGGAAACGCGCGGAGTTGGATCTGTTTATATGAACCTTAGGGCTTCGGCGCCGAGTCGCTTCGCGATAACGTAGCGACTATGCGGGTCGTGGGCCTTCCACGTGCATTCGGTTTTCATCTTGCCCTCGAGTTTACGACCGGTTCGAGTGGAGTTTTCCGGAGGTCTTGGCCTATTCGTAGTCCCCATACGGGTTGAAACTCGTTGTTATATAATTTTTATTTTACGACTTTTCGGAGAAATCATGCCTAAAACTGTGTTCTCGCGGAAGATGACAGGACAAGGGGGCCGTAGGGAAAGTCCAGTCAGTGCGTCGCAGGACATGACAGTATGAAAATTACGAGGGATAGAAAATCTTTATTTTGAATGGGCTCAACATTTGATGCAAAAACGTTTTCATGATCTTGAACATAGATCATTATTTTTTTTTCATTTCGGAAATTACCTTTGAAAAATGATACATTACTCATTGAATGAATATTTACTAAGCGAGTAAGAAAAATATTCAATAAAATCAATATAAAAGCTCCATTAACGGAAAAATAATGAAGCTTAAATATATAGTCCGCACCAAAACCCCAAGCACCCCAGGCACGAGATAACTTGTAGGTGCGAGCGAGAATGCACTATTACCCCAAGCATGGTAAAGCGCCTGGGTACGAAAAGGCGCGCGCTATGACCCCAACGTCAATGTATTCGTTCACACATATGTACAACAGCGCCAGGGTCGCTGGGGTCAGTACTAAACGGACCCCAGCAAAACCGTGCTAAGCGCACCCATACGCCCTGTTGTTCAATGAAAATCTATGTTCTCTGCCTGTACGTAAGTGCAAGACCGTGACATTGCGGCACGCTGGCTCTCACTTTGCGTCTGCGAGATGTCTTTCTGTCTGCTGATACTGTCAGGTGCCCGTGTTGAAAGTGAGAGTTTATTACGTTCATAAGTGTGGCTTAGTATTTGTTGAATATTATATAGGTGGTACATATAATATAGATAAACCATCTATCCATACTAGAGCTTAGGTAATCGGAGGTTATCCAATAGCGGTATTATTTCGATATCAACAAGTTGTAATATCGAAATACCGATATTTTGAATCATATGGGGATTTTTAAAATTAAAAACGGAAGTATGAAAGTTAAGGTAGTTCTGTAGGTACACGTATGAGCCAAAAGGTTCGATCGAAGCGAATAGTAACATCCACTGCCTATACGATGCTGTTGGTTGTAAATTTTTGACAGACCTTGTACCCTCTATATGTCCCACGCATTCGCACCTCATGCATAGATAGGTCTCATACTCGTATAGAGAGCGGTACTGTAATCGTGGCAACAGCGCGATTTTCCTGCAGTCATAGCGTTGAGCTTCCTATGATCCGACTTTCGCGAAATATTTCATATAAATAAAAAACAGCGTAAAAATGTCAACCCAAATGCGATACAAAGGAAAGTTTACAGGAAAAAAGGCGCTAGCTAAAAGACTGAAAGCTGTGGTATCCATGTGGCAAGCAAATGCGACTAAACGCGATGAGAATAACCATAACCTCAACGTTCAACAACAAAAATTCGCTATCGAAGGACGACGGATCGTGGATTGACAACACCTTGCCGACAGTTTAAATTGAATTCGTTGTAACAAAGACATTTGCAATTTGTTAACATTTTTTATAAAAAAGTTTATTGTTGTTTTTTGAGGGTCTTGAATATATATATATTGATAAGTTGACTGCCTACTTTAAGAGCCGTTCAAAATGAAATTAAATAATTTAGTTATAGTTGTGATGAGGATGGTGTGTTGTAAAAAGCGATACTGTTATGCTATGGAAACTAATAAATAAATAAATATAATATATCTACACACACGCACACGCACGCGCGCGCACACACACACGCACGCGCACGCACGCGCACACACACACACACACACACACACACACACACACACACACACACACGCAACTTTTAAGACTGCAGGGCCTATATTGACCGGAAGCCAGGTCGCATAATTCGTCGTACCATTCTATTGTGTTTATAAATTTTGGAGAAAAATTATTTTTACATAGCAAACTAGTTAATGAAAGATTGAAGAAAGTTTGGACTGCCTTTACTATTCGGTTTTGCTAAAAACGTTCAGTAAAGACAGAATAATGTGCCGTCAAAAATATTTGTCCTCTATAATAAGAAGAGATATGGCAATACCGCATCGTTCCACATATCCAGGGACGTAAGTTGCGCGGCATATTTAAAATAATACTACAACACAAAGTTTTATTTGGAAGTAAATTTTAATCGAACAAAGTTTTTAATTAGTTATCAGTTAACCAACACTTTTATTGTTTAATGAAGATAACATAACCAATATAAAATATAATTTTTTATAACGCACATATTTTTTTTAATGATACGTCTCCCATCACATAGCGTTCTTATCAAGTGTTCTTTTTGAATGACTCCAACATCTTCAACACATTTTTTCTTTTTGGCTTCGGCCATTGATGTCAGAGCTTTTATTTCACTGTCAACGACTTTTTCCTTCCGTCACCTTCTTTTAAAACGAATTCTGTTCGACAATTTTTTTTTTTCCGATAATGTCACCAACTAGCTTGATCCACATTGACCTGACAGAAAAGTCTGAGCATCACGGAAATTTTCCGTCATGATCAGATTTTTCTGTCAGCTCCGCGACAGTTCGTTACAGTGTTGCCACGATTGTTCATCGACCGAAATCTATAGTCGGGATACTAGCTTGGTATAAGCATTTTTCACACTATAGAGTACAGTCATAAGGAAAAGTTTCATTACGAGACTATAGATTTGTGTTTATGCTCTACTGTATGTAGCACGTGATATTTTTGTTCCCGACGACCGCGATAGGTCTACCTCAAGGACCTATATCGAGAAATGCGAGCAAACTCCTGTCGGTTTACGTGTTAGGTGTAGGGATCGCGTACAAAAATACCCATATTTAATTGCAATTATCTCATGAACTAAACGGTGAATCGAATTGAAATTTTGGGCATCAGTCCATGAAGGTCATATCTACACTATACTTAGATTTCAGCCAATTCCTAAGCTTTGAACAAAACTACAGAACTACCTTAGGATGGAAGTCGTAGAAATAATAGTGTATAGCTAATTGTAAGTGAAACCGCAGTATTTATCAAAAATCACCGTCTTTTATCAAGTTCGTCATTTGTTATACATTTCTAAACGTACTCTACTATGTTCTTATACATATTTAACACAATACAATATAAACAAAGAAAAAACGGAACTTTTATGCAAACCAAATAAGCAGTAAACAAGGAAAATAAAAATTAGGAGGTTTTATGGAAGTCAGTGTAGTAGTAGCTACCAGAATGCAAACAAATGGCATAGCTTGTGGCAGGTACGCAACAGCATGGCCACTCTCATTAACGAAATTGATATTGTTAAAACAATGACCGCAAAAAACAGAGGACACCTAAAGTTACGTCTTTCAAAGACGTCCTTATCTTGTTGCAAAGTAAGCTGCGGAAGAAAAGGACCTTTCGGATGACACACTTATGGATAAATAAATTGACACTTTGGAAATATTTAATGTAAGCTAATAATATCTTTAAGGGTCTATACCAGTGTGACACTTTCAAAAAATCGTTTTCTTCCTTTTTCGACAGTTCATAATTTCAAGAACATCCTGTAAAAATGTCAAGGCCGTATCTCTAATACTCCCCGAATGGCAGCCTTCTGAAGAGCAACCGTTCGTAGGTATAAAATCGATAGTTAAATCTTCCAACGTGTTTTTCTCGAAATGAGATTTTTCAAATTTGCTGACATTGTAACTGAAAGAGCAATTATCCGATTGACTTAAAATTTGAACTGAGTTCTCTTGAGTATATTTACTCTACAATGACGTAGGATATTTTTGATTGGACGACGATAAAATTGATAATTTGGTATTGACAAAAAACGACCATTTTATAGGCAAGAAAACAGACTTTTTTCATATCTATGCCATTTTGTTAGATTTTGATATTTTTCGAAAATCCTACGTCTTTGTACAGGAAATACTTTTCAGTTTAACGACATTTTTTTCGGTTTCAGCTACTCAGTCGGCCGGAATCATGTCAGCAGTGGAGGAACTGTTTTTTTGGCGCTTCCAAAGTCAGCGCATAAGTCGCTGGGATCTCAATATTTTTTATTTGTTCAACTCTGATACCGAAATACCGGTATTATTCGAGTCCAATATCGGTTTCGCAATATCGAATTTTCGGTTTGATTTTCCGGTTTTTCGATATTATCGAACCCGGTATCCATTCTCTATTCCCTAGGGTCATACAGAATGGGATCAGTAGCTCATTTTTTTCAGAGGTCTATAGCTGCCTAACCATTCACACAATCTCAATGAAACTTTGACCAAACGTGAGGTCTGTTCAATGGCTTCATTTTCTTAAAAGACACTGAACGGCCTAACCCAATAGATATTGAGATAATAACCATTTTAAAAAAATGGGATTTGATTCACTTGTGGGTGTACACAGTGAAACATGCGTACTTTCATAGTCAAACAAAATTTCAAAATCAAGCAGAATTTGAAGAAAATTGCCCTGATCAATCACAACAATTTATTGAATCTTAATCAACAATAAGTACCTACCTAATGAGATAGTACCAGTACCTATCTAAATCACAACGCGAAAATATTCATATTATGACTTACGTCTGTGTATCTCGAAAAATTGAGCCACTGTGTACCAACCCTCTTTTTTTTTAAAGCGGGTACTGACAAGTTTCTATTTTTTTTAGGTTAAGAAACATAATGCTCAAATACCGCAATATAGCTGTATATCGCGGGAGAACAATAACTTCGAACATAACTGCGATGGTAAAGAAGCGAAAAAACCAACACTCAGCTGGTTTTTTAAACTTTTAATGCCAAAAATAATATGAAATCGCCTCTCACAACCGAATTGCGCGGGAGCGACTCACAGACAGGTTCAAACCTATTGGTATATGAGGGCGGTTTTAATGTGAAAAAGACGCACATATATACATGTCCACTTCTGAGAAACGGAAAAGATTCAGTATACCCGCTGTTGCCATGTTTCCACTTTGACCCTACATTGTCAAATGCTTTTTCAATATCAAGTAGTGTCATGGCGGTTACGTTATTGTTGTTCAAGTTAGTACTGATGTCAGTTACTATCCTTGTGACTTGTGGGGCCGTTTTGGCTTAAATTCAAATTGTTTGTTTATAATCATGACGCGGTGCCCTTCGAAGATATTGAGTCTTTTTAAAATATTTTTTCGATTAGATTTCTTGAGGGTGCATAGCAAGCTGATCGGTATGTAGCTGTGCGGCTCGTCACTTTTCTTTCGAGGTTTGAGTATGGAAGTAATCAGTCCAGCTTGCCAGTGTGCGATAAAGTGGGAAAGTTGCAGTGAGCTGTTGATAATATACATGATTTGAACTATTGTTTTCATCGTGGGATTTTTTAATACAATGCTTTGTATATTGTCAACACCGCATGCTTTACATGTCGGCCATTTCCGTATTTCCTCTTTCACTTTCCGAGGGCATGTGTACATTAAGATGCCACAAATTTAAGCGCTATTGTTACTTCTTTCACCATGTAATTATCTTCTTTAAAGAAAAATAAAATTGTCATGGAAGCTGCGAGCCGTCAAAAAATGTTAAGACATTGTTCAAGTCTCCCAAAAATGAAAGTTTTCATTAAAAAATTGATTTTTTTCGTCTACTTCTCACCCATGAATTTGACACGTTATAATTTTTAAATTAACCTCGCGAAAGCTCTAGGCGGCCAATGAGTATTCAGTGGTCGCTCAAGGTTTTCGAAATTCGGAATTTCGGCCAACAAATAAATCTCGCATGCACTACAATTGCTCGTAGTATAAAAACAAAATAAACAGCGAAGTATCAAATTTTCTGAATAGTTTATTATAATAATTCGTAACAAACACCAATTAGACGATGTGTTGTTATGTATTATTATGTATTATTGTGTTATGGCATCGCTCGTCATTGTGAGTACAGCTACGATTGGTCCTCAGTTTGACTAACGAGACCAACTGTGGGACGCAGTACGATATGCGGAAAACTGTTTTTAAAGAAAAAAGGATTGTTTTGAAAATTTGGAAATGTCAAAGTTCTGGATCGATTACTAAATATTCATTGGCCGGCTAGAGCTTTCGCGAGGTTAATTGAATAATTTCACAAGCGTATAATTCATGGGTGAGAAGTAGACGAAAAAACCCGATTTTTTAATGAAAATTAGAACTTTTGGGAGGCTTGAGCGACCTCTAAATATTTTTTGACTGCTTCCAGCTTTCGCGGCGGTTTTGTTTATTTTACAGATAATTGGACGGTGAGGAAAAGGAAAAAATAGCGATAAAATTTGTGTCACCCTAGTGTACATGTTATGTGCATCGGTGATTCTTGTAGAATTGAGATAATCTGGTACTATCTGTATCACTATTCCTTTTACTCCACGCTCTCTGCGGGGTATGGTCATTGGCTGAGAGGTTATGACGTACGTTAGCGATTTCGTTCAGTGTGCACTTAACCTAAATCATATTATATATTTTGCTATACTCATTTTGGATTGATAGTTCCAAACAATCGTTCGGCATCATCTGATAGCCAACATTAATGCCAAATAAGATATAGACGTTAGCTAGTCACTTACGATATTAAAGGTCGTCGTTGACTTGTCAACCTGGCAGTCAACCAGTACCGCCTCTCCGCGAGCGGTTGTCATTTCTTACAAGGAGACTTTAGGGAAGGTGTCCAATTTTCGTATGGTGAGACGGTATGAAAAACGTCCGTGATATGGTACCCTCCATGTGGTGTTCAAATGTGGTGTTAAAAATGGTCGTACAAAGAAAAGGACTTTGAAGCTTGAAGTTTCTAGTTTTCAGTTCTGACGATGGTTTTTTTTCATCACTGATTGCGCGGGCAAGAGACATATCACGACAAAAAAATTTTTGCAAATCTTCACGTTTTTCAAAGTTCTGCACGGGTTTCGGAGATTTTTTTCGGGCTTAACCAATATCAAGGTCATTGACCTCATTCAATACGCTTCAATTTGCTTTTTTTTTTATCTCCGTACGACCAATTTTCGCTGAAATATCGGCCTTTGAATGAAAAAAGCTCCTTTTGTCTTCAGTCATCGATATCTCAGGAACTAATGGTTGTGCGGGAATTCGACCGACAGTTTTGGAAACGTGAATACATACTCTACAAGCTCTCATTATTATTGTAGTGAAATTTTGATTTTTTATTTTTGCAATCAGTTTTTAAAAAGTACAAAAAAACGATGTTTTCTTGGTTTTTATAAAATCCATCGCTACTTTGCAAATATTGCAATAAACACTAATGTTTATGGACGGTCATTCAGCTCAATATGTCCCCAAGAGCTCGTACTCTAGAACTTCGATCCATGCCACTCTGACGATTTTTTTGCGATATCGTGAGACATACTGGGAGACTGTAATTTTTTCAGCCAAAAAGGGCCGTTTTTTAATAAAAAAATATTTTTCCCCTTCTTTTGAAAAAAATCAGCGTTACCGGAACGTAACAATTATTTCAAGTCGTCCGCTCGAAAACTAGCACAAAACTACAACTTGTATGTACACATTTTTTTCAGTTACTTCTTGTTTCCGAGATATATTTATTTGAAAAGAACGGCATTTTCTAAAATGTTGAATAAATCTGAAAAAAATTTCACATAGAATTCCTTTTAGTAGTACTTTAATGTAACCAATTGTAGGGCGATCTGAGATGGTCGAAAAAAGTGGCTGAATTTACGGAGAATTGTTCATATACAGGGTGAGGCGCATCAAGTGTTACAGAGCAAAAGAATTCAAACGTTTGATCATATCCAAAAATGTTTCAGACAACAGTTTCAGTGTTCGAGAAGGCTGTCATACTGGACCACCCTATTCTTTTATCGATGGAGGCGCTAAAGCTATGTCAAGGTCAACTCCTTCCAAGGTCACCTCACTTCACCTCCACCTCCACTTTTTTAAATGGAACCATGTATTTTTTTCGATGACATTCTGGCCTTTTGTTGTTGGTCGCTGAATTCGTCTTAAAATTGGTAATAATGTCATCCAAAAAAAAATACATAGTTTCATTTTAAAGTGGAGTCGACCTTGACGTAGCTTTAGCGCCTCCACCGATAAAAAAAATAGGGTGGTCCAGTATGACGTCTCCTCGAACACTGAATCTTTTGTCTGAAACATTTTTGGATATGATTAATAGTTTGAGTGCTATTGCTCTGTAACACTTCATGTGCCTCACCCTGTATAGTAATATATTGGTCAACGAGGTGAAAGTGATTGGACGAGCTTTTAACCTCACGACAGACCGAACGCGACACCAATCGTCGAAATATCCACCGATTCATAATTTCCTCATGACGGTTCGAAAAAAAACTCAAAAGCGAGAAAAGGTCTCAAAATCAAAGTGGCGGCAACGGAGCCCATCTTGAAAAACGTGTTTTTTTTACAAATACCTTCACGGGAGGACAGTTTCCTCGTAAAGATAAGACCTGCAACGAAATCGAAAAAAGATTATAATCTATATATTATTAGCTGTGGGACTAGGTAGGAATTTTTTTAATTTTGAAAAATGGCGCACTTATCGCGAAATAAATCGACTGTTTGCCCCAAAAATGAGCGGCTAATTGTTTATAACAAAAAGTGTACATTTAATTTAAAAAACGGCTACGTATTCCCATAGGGAATGTAATTGTGAAGCTACTACCAAAATTTCAAATCGATCCATGCAAAGGTGTTCGAGTAATCCGTCTTCCCAGTTTGAAAAAAGTGCTTTCGGGGAAAACGCGTTTAAAGTTGTACGGGCAGATCAGCGCGCGCTCCGAGGCGCTGCGGCGAAATCGATAATTGAACCTCGAACTAAAAAATTCGCTACGGGACCAATTGCATATCGTTTTTATGACACCAAAGTTAAGCAAAAAAAAACGTTTTTCCAAAATCCTAGAGTAATGTTATCCTTTAACACCAATGAGGGTTAGGTATATCAGCTGTGATCTGTCTTGGATCGCACCGATCATACCCATGTTTAGCGTATATCTATATATTAGGTTGATAAAAAAGTTTTATCGCAATAATTTCAATATAATTTATTTATTTATATATCTTATACAAAACATTTCTCATCAACAATATATTCGCCATCGGTTCCTATGACACTCGACCATCTAGTTGGCAACTCATTTATTCCCTTTGCCCAAAACTGCGGCGGCTGGGACTCAAAGAAATTTGAAACATCCCTTCTGAGATCGACGACGTTTTTGAAAGTTTTGTTCCTCAAATATGCCTTCAAATGTCTGAACAAATGGTAGTCAGATGACGCGATGTCGGGAGAGTATGGTGGATGGGGAACGGTATTCCGGTGAAGCTCAGTGATTGTTTTGTGGGTTTCCTTTGCGACATGGGGTCTCGCGTTGTCGTGGAGAAGGTGCACAGTCGCTCGTCTTGGCCGTTTTTCTCTTATAGCTTTTGCCAATTTCTGGAGATTCTCGATGTATCGTCTAGAGGAGATCATCTTACCTACAGGGAGAAAATTGTGAAACAGCATTCCCTTTGCGTCCCAGAAATAGCACAACAAAATCTTTTGTGAATGACGATCAGATTTCGATGGGTGTGGCAGTTTTTCTCCGATAGGAAGCCAGTAGGCTAGATGCATTCTGTTATCATACAAGACCCAGCTATCATCTCCCGTCACAAGATCTTCTAAAAACTCCTTGCGATGATAGCGAAGCAGGAAAGGCTGGCAGATGGTCACGCGGCAGTTCTTATTGGCGTCGGTGAGACGGTGTGGTATCCATTGAGCTAGAACCTTCCTGTATCCCAAGTTGTGTAAGTGATTTACTATTGACGGTTGGGTGCAGCCAAGTTCTCTTGCTAGCTCGTGCGTACTTGCTACCGGTTTTTCTTTGAGGCAGCGGAGTAGTGCGTCTTCATCGATGGTCGACGGTCGTCCGGAACGTTCCTTATCTTCAAGGCTTGTGTCTCCAGATTTAGAACGATTGAACCAACGCTGGAATGTTTGATGAGAAACTACGTTCTGGCTGAATGCATCCTGAATATTTTCAGCAGTTGTGCTTGCGTTCGTGCCGCACCGCCACTCGTAAAATATGATCGCTCGAAGTTGCTCCTGCGAGATCGAAGCCATTTCTGTCCACTAGAATGCGCGCTCGTCCTTTTATACCCTGTCACGCGGAAGAGTAGAAAACATTCCAGAATATTCTCGACATAGCTCGATGTCATATTGCGTCAGTACGTAAAAAAACATTCTTTAAATTTTTGCGACAACACTTTTTTATCAACCTAATACATATAGGTGCCGGAGCACCCCAGCGCCATCCTTTTTCGTCATCGGTTTGGGGACGAGTTGAAACGCCTCGCTGGACCTCCTGGTATCTAAGCTCCATGTGTACCAGAGATGAGTAGGGAGATGTACAACGCTCCCGTTTTCGGCGTGCCTCGGGAATGGCGCAAAATCGCGGCGGCGAGTTGGGGAATATAATTTTGGGATCATCGCCTCTGTCGAGGTTGCAAATTCCCTGTTAGCCACACGAGTGGTGATCACCGCTCAAGTCGTTATCGCAGGCAGCGTGAACACGAATGGGTAGCTCGGTGGGGAAAAGTCTCCGCCCCTCGCAAATCGTGCTTACTCGACAGGCGAACGGAGCGAGGATTTCCGTCCGATCGAGCTCGACATATTTGTGTGGCCGTACTGCTGATTAGAATATGCATTAAATGAATTTCAAAGTGAACACATGTATCGAGATCATTGTTTTCTCTCGGTTGAACCCTGTGTTGTAGGTCGCTAAATTCGTCTCAAAATCGGTAATGTCATCGAAAAAAAATACATGGTTCCATTAAAACAAGTAGAGTTGACCTTGATGTAGCTTCAGCGCCTTCACCGATAAAAAAAATAGGGTGGTTCAGTATCGCAGCCTTCCCGAATACTGAAACTTTTGTCTGAAACATTTTTTTTGGATGTGATCAATAGTTTGAGTGCTATTGCTCTGTAACACTTTATGTGCCTCACCGTGTATATACATATATATATAATTCTTCATTTCATTTATAGAAATCCTAAAACTTCGTATGCCAATCAAATAAGCATTGAAATGACAAACTCCAATATGAAATCGAAGAGCCCCAAAGAACCTCAAAAAATGATCGACCGATGGTAAGCAGATCTTTTTTTATTCATGATTATACGCTAGCCATGGAAACTCTGTACAAAAATATCCTTAATAATACTCCTGACCTAATTAGAAAATGAAAATAAAGGACAACAAAACTGTACAAAATAAAGGAAACTTTCATATCCAGCGCTACGGCATTGATTTCATGATTTTACCGCCTGTCACTCCTGAGTGCTAAGAACTTCTGGATATCCGACGCTTCCAAATAATCGACTTGCTCAATGTTCGGCAACACACACTTCCGGAATTGGTTTTGAAGGGACTGCGGCGTTCGATCGGTCAGGTACTGCAAAACAGGAGGACCTTCCTTCATTTTTACGAAAATTCATCAAAAATTGTATACGAGATACTTAAGAAAAAGAAAAGCGGATATAGTGTGAAAATACTCACGCCGTCTGTGATCATTTGCGTCCATACAACGAGGCCCTTTGCTCTGCCGATACAGTGGTTCTCTACCAAATAGCGCAACATTATTTTTCTCTCGGAAGGCGTGAACGGTATTCGACTGCAAGGCAAATTCGCGTTTCATTAATTCATCTCATGTTGTCAGATCATGCATAACAACAACCTTTCTTTTTATTGTATTAACTTTTATACCTGAGCATGAAGCGAATTTTAATTTTTGAGAAATTATCATAATAATCAATTTTTAATAAAATGGTCGCCATTTGCGGAAAACGATTTTTGTCAACGCCGTTAGTATGCGAAATTTCTGAAAGTTAAGAAAAATGGCTCTGTTAATGCTTAGGTGTAAAAGGATTTATGAAAATTATTTAGTTTTTTTTGCAAAAAAGTACAATCCCGTTACCAAATACTTGCAAGTTCTTTCATTAAAAATGTCTAGAAATCGTTTCCAAAAAAGAATTAAGATAAAATGGAAATCGCCAGCGGAGTTGCAATGGTCAGTGGTGATAGAAACTTGGCTTGCGAGCTTTTTCGAAGTCCTTACAAATAAGCGATTATATTAAATTAAGAAATATGTCCCTTTATATTTTACGGAGTTTCTCCCCGTCCGGTTGTCGGACGAATAAGCGTATGTTATTCATCCGGATAGCGGCTCAGTTCATGCCGTATTTCCAGTAGGCGTACATATTATTTTTATTCGTGGAAGCTAGTATCCGGACGAATAACATATATATAATTGTCCGGATAGATTCTGTTAAATTGTTAAACAAACTATCCGGAAGAATAATTTACACCCAGTCACGCGAAGGAAATCTTTATAATTTTGTTTGGGTTTGGGTTGGCTGGTTGTGTTTGAGTTTGGGCTGGTTAGTTGTGTTTGGGTTTGTTTGGGATTTGGTTTTTTTGTTTGTTTGCGTTTGGGTGTTTGTTTTGCTTGGGTTGGTTGGTTTTGTTTGGGCTTGGGTTTGTTTTTTGGGGTGGTTTGTTGGCGTTTGTATGTTTGGGTTTGCGTTGATTTGTTTGGGCTTGGGTATTTGGGATTGTTTGTCTGGGGCGTTGTACAGTGTGAACCACGTGAAATTAGCCGCTGTCCGGACGAATAACATACGCTTATTCGTCCGATAACCGGAACGGCTAGCCTCACCGTATATTTTAATCTCATCCAGACTGCATGCTTCACTTTGAACTATTCGATTGGACTTCATAAGAGTAATCGATAATAATGCCGTCTCAGGTTGCCTTTTATTCGGATCTCAAAATCTATTCCCACTTAGGATCTCGTAATTTTGGAATATTAATCAGTTTGCGACAAATGTCGTGATTTGTAAATCGACAGATTAGATATTGCCCTTTTTTGCTTCAATTATTTTAACGACACAAGTGCGAATGAAAGTGGTACGCCAAGCTTTTAACACCTCGGACTCATACAACTACCCTGGTGATTCCACTGTCGTTTTAATGTTCTTTTAGAAAGCGTTTATGAGGATTCTAAACGCCAATAGACCGACGTCCAAGCACTTTGCGTGCGTTGTTTTTACGTTTTCACAAAGTAAGAAAATCTTTTCTTAGAAACTCAAATATCGACTGTCAACAAACGACATTCTGGTATCACTTCTAGTAACGGTTTCTAAAACCGACACTGGTGCAAGGGCGGTCGGGGTTCGACTTCGGCAGTACTTCGAGTTAAGCAGCGACATACATGACCAATACTTAGAGCGGTCGCTGCTTAGCCATGCACTGGCTGACGCATCAAGCAGTGAGCGGAAGGGCCATACTTTTGAAACCTTGGTATAGAGAGTTGAGTAAAAGTCTGTGCACCAGAGAATCAGAATATGGCACCATCGATGCCGGTACGGGTTTTCCACACCTTCCCCGGAGCACCGAGAAATGCCGTGTAATGTAGCTTAAGACTGCCGTGAACGCACCGCAGGTTAGGCAAAATTAGCAAAGTGTGGGTAGGGAGTTATAGGAAAAGGTTTAATGGGAAAGGATAATAGGTAAGAACCCGCATGGGTATATAAGAACTTAAGAAAAAGTAACGGTTGCTCAGTTTCGGTGGTTTTTCCCCTTTGCATCATTTCTTAAATTCAATTATAAATAATAAGATTAGGTCGAACGACGGATACTCCACATACGTTTTGACACCCGTATATTGGGCGTCAGTTTGACTTTTGAGCTTGGCTCTCCACTCTTGGCCCCGGGAAGTTCTGAAAAAAACGAAATGGTTATTGTCGGGTACGATAAGTAGAGCATTATCGTAAATCTTTAGAGGCATTCTTCCCCAATTAGAATAAAAAAACGTTTCTAGAATTGTGGCTTGCCGCGTAACTTTAATGAATTTGATTTGATTCTCGCGAAATTCTCGCAGCATCTTCTATTCTGGATTCTCCACAAAAAATACGTAGGGATTTCTCGGTTTGTTAAAAGCCCAACAAACATGCTTTTTTCCCCCGAAAATTAGACTTTTTGTATCTGTCATTCGTATGTAATATTTTAAAAATTTCCTACGTGTTTATCCAGCGGACATAATGCAGATTATAAACAATCTTTTTATTTTGTTAGATTCAAATTTACGGCGTTTGTGCTGCGAGCCCCAAAGCGCCTGCTGCAATTTTGTAAAATTTTCCCAAAATTCCTGAATGCCTTAGGCCTGGTACACATTGGGCGTTGTCTAACGCGTGCTTCATATTACTAGGAGTGCGTTCGATTTGAGCGCTTGTACGCTTTCAGCATTTGTGAGCTTCGGTAACATCGTTCGAATTGACGATGTGCGCGCTTAGAGGCATTTATGACGTTACCGGAAACGTCATTATCGCCGGCCAAATTGTGCCCACAACCAAGTCTTCCCAAGGTGTAGGGCACCAACAACGTGAGCGTTAAAGACGCGCGTAGTGTTTAAACGAACGTCACGTGAATACAGCGGTCACAACGGTTAACCAGTTCTTTGTGAAAATTTTTGAAAAACAGCAGCAACAGCTTAACGCAAAGTGTGTTCAGTTGACGTAAGGGACCCTACTTCAAACGAAATAACCTCTTTAACATAGTTTTGGATGCGCGATATAGGATTTCTTTTAAGGGCGGCATCCATGTATTTGTGAAAATGTTCCCACTCCATCTCTTCATCGCTACTATTTTCTTTTAGATCGGAGCCTCCATCACTATGATTTTCGTTGTTAAATATTCCAAACAATTCGTCAATAATTTGAAAACGAACAAAAGTCCCGGCATGCCCGTTATCTCGGTACCCATAAGACCAACCCGAATCATTTGAATTCTGGAAAGCGTAAGCTCGTCGCTACGCGCATAGTTCAACCCGAAGGTGCCGCACTACCCCTAATAAACGTAAGTGTGTAAAGAATCCGGTGCGATGGTCTAGTGGTTAGCGTGCTTGCCACTAAAACTGCGGACCGGAAGGCCCCGGGTTCGAATCCCACTCGCGTACAATTCCTCGTGAAATGTTTTTCTTCAGCATTTTGCGGCGAAATAAGACTAGTTTCACGAATGGGGGGCGAACTTGATGATCGGCTGTAGTGGTATAGGTTTTCCGCAGTTTCCCCATACCCATAACAGAAATGCCATGATGAATATGATACAGAGGAGCAAGTCGGCTGCGGCCGCAAGGAGGGAGGGGACTGAGGGGGAGAAAGTGAAAAAAAAGAAGTGAGGAAAGAAACAGTGGAGGCACGAAACAGTCACAGTGTGGGAAACAATAAGTAACAAACGCGAACAGCGTGTACCTTAGAAAAAAAATAAATAAAAAAAACGTAAGCGTTGTAAGCTCCCAAGTCGAACGCGCCCTAGGTATGACCTATGAGTGTAAACATTTAGGCGGGCGATTTTCAGATGAGCGCCCGCTAACGGATCACGCAAACGCCGTCGCCTTCATGTCCATCTTATAACTGACGAACGCAGATATAAGATCTACTCTTGCTCCGAAAATGCGGAGAAAAACGGTCTGTGTGCACGCTGATGGTCGCGCGGTTAACGCCGCGTCAAGCACCGAGTGCGTACCGGGCTTGCGGGTAATACTTGATGAGCAATAACAAGCAGCAGCACTCGACAGAATTCACCAAATGGCATATTTTCGCAAGAAGATTGCGAAAATAAAGTGCATAATCACGCTCACTTCTTAACCGTGTTGTATTCGGCCCTCGGCTTCTCTTCATCGACTCCGATCGAGTGCGTGAGAAACGAGTGGTGAGCAATGTTCCTCACGAGGTTCTCGCCCTCGATCGGCTCTCCGTTGTTCTCGACGTGGCGCTTTCGCGCACTGCGAACGCCGCTCGGACCCGCGTCGTTCACGTTGCCGCATCGACGCGCCGGCCAGCCGACGGGAACACCACCAGGCATAATTTCCGCCTCGCTCAGCATTGACGCATCCGTGCATGTTCTCCCAGCCGACGGAATCGCCGCCTCTGCGGCCGAGTCTGACGAATCCCCGGCGTCCGTCCCCAGAGATTCACGAAACATTGGCAGTCTTCGGAAAGCCTTCTTTGTCTTTGGCTTCTTTTCCAGCGGGATCCGACGTTCGCCGTTCGTTTCGTCGTGACTTTCGACTGCATCACCACCATCTGCCGATGAGGACGCGGACATCTCCAGCTCCAAGAACGCACTCAGAACCGGCTGCGAATCGTCTATCAACCCGTGGTCGATAGAAACGGCTTGCTCGTCGGACGTGTCGGAATCGCCGGGTGGCGTTTTCGTGCTGTACGCCATCTGCAGTCCCCCGTTTTCCTGCTGCCAAACCTCGCAATGAGGTTGCGCCGTATGTCTGCAAATAGAGAGCTCAGTGGCTTCGAACATCACGATCTCCCGAAAAAGTATGTAATTTGCAGCTGCAATTTGTAACAAACGAGAGGTAACTAAACAGCTGATCAACATCTGGTTTGATACTGTATTTAAGAATATTATTTTAAGCAACGTAAAGACCGAATGTCGTACAAGTTCACGACAAAAATGCTTTTTTATTCCTTTATTTTTACTATGTTAAAAAAATATTGTCCTGCGCATTACGGACGTTGACTCTTGATAAGAATACGTACAAATGTGAGGAATTTTCGTTGTTTGAATCGAACTAAAAAATTGGGAAATTATAAAAATTAATTTCCCTTGCATTCGAACGATTCATTCAACAGCGTAAGAATGATTATAATCGTAAAAAATTATCACAAGAATCGCCGTTAGGGGGCACCGAGCGATCCTTTTTCTTCGTAGATTTGGACAGTGTACCTCGTAACTCCGTTGTGGATTATCTGAAACCAAAAGAAAACCAAGTTTTTATTTTCATTAAATCTACTTTTATACCTAAGTATTGACGGAGCGATTTCTAAATTTCTGCAAAATTCGCACGATAACGGAGTCTAAAAAAAGGGTTCTTTTTTGTGGTGAAAACTGTTATTTTCCTTATTATGCGAATTAAAAAAAACATTCAAATATCGCTCCGTTAATACTTGGGTACAAAAGCATATTTAATTTTTCTTACTTGGTTTAAGGTTCAGATAATCCGAAAAGGCGTTTCGCGATACATCATTGGAGACTTAAAAAAATACGACCGACTCGGCGCTCTCTCGTGGCGACATTCCCAATTTTATTGACCGTCATAATTGTTTCTTACTTTTTACAGTATCTCAAACACAATGCAAAGGCGCAAACTGATCAAATGTTCAGATTTTTTCAGACTGCATCTGAAAATGCTATTGTGATTGTCAAGTGGGTAAAACAGAAGTAAACTGAAGTCAAAGTGAAGGTATTTAATGATAATTAGACAACTGGTGGAGAGGGCACGTCGAGACTGTTTGAGATTTAGAAATGAACCGACTTCTCCGGAACGAGGGAAAAGAAGTGTGATTGAAGTGGAGAGGGTAAGGAAGATGGAGGGGATGCCACGCAAAAGCGTAGCGAAGCCCGTGCGATCAAGGTCAGAAGGACAAAGAGACAAAGAAGTTGCTTTCGAGACTAGGACTTACGACATTAAGTCTGGATGAGTATCCAAGTTTTGCTATGAGCAACTGGTGATAGTGGCTCACGGTTGATACGATTGAAATATTAATCGCATGATACCGTGACACGATACTTTTTTATTGTTGGATTACGATTAAATTAGCCCGATCAGTTGGTGAAAACTCACGTAACGAGTTGAACTTCTCCATCAAGCGCATATACTTGTCGTGATTCCATGCATTTTCCGAACAATAGGTGGTGCACGTGGTAGTCATCCTCTCCGATTCTTTCGTCCAATCTGACGATCAACCACGATTTAATTGCATATCAATTTGGAGGCTTGTTCAAACAGAAATCATATTTTCACGATTTTTTTCGGGTTATATTATATAAGTACAGGGTGAATCATCCAAAGCAGGCTTTATCTCGAAGGGTACGAATGTTAATAGAAAAACGTTCCAAATAAAAATTGGCTCCGAGTGTCACTCCGGAGATCTACTTTTTCATATACCTATAAAGCTCCGGTCTCAAGATCTTCCTCTGTCTGATGCACTGTTCAATGAACTGAATGTCATAGATTTTCGTTCGCACCGGTGGATCGTTCGTACTATACGCATCTTTGGACGTAAACTTTACAATGACTCTTTCGTCGTTCGTTACTCCGCCACCTTCGCTCTGAAAACGCAAATCGGTGAGAACGCCGAGAAAAGTGTCACATGTGAAAAACGGATCAAGGAGGAGCCACACAAAACGGCGAATTTGATGACAAAGAAAATGAAAAGCCAGCGAACAAAATATTTGTCCAGTAAAAAAGATCGATGCATTATCAATGATATGTATTTTTATTTTACCGTGATATGGAGACGTATGGGGCGTCATCGATATACAGGGTATCCCGCTTATCTCGGGACATCGAAATAACTCAAGAGCAGTGAAGTAAATCGACGAGTCCTGAGACACATAACGAGTAGATTCAAACAAGGACTAATATGGCAAAATAACTTCTTCATTTAATGCACGCTTTCAATATTATTTCAAGGTCAACTTCTAAATCATGGAAATATGGGTTTTTTAAGCACATCGAGAAACGCCGCAGCGTCTCGACGCCAAGCAATTAAAAAAACTTATGAGCACCACACCCATAAAAAACATGAGCACCACTGTCACGGATGACGAACCCGCCGCGACTCTTTATACAGTAAGATGGGCTTGAACGGACAACTTTTGAACTTAGAATCGACATTACGCGAAAACGCGGTGACGAATCGAAAATTTAATGACATTTTACCAATGAAATGTTATTTTTTCCTATCGATTTTGCTTGGGTCATTTTTCGATCCGTCTACTCAATTTTGAGATCGTGTAATATTCACCTGAATTTTCGAGCGATTTTTTTCCCTGAAAATTATTCCACGTCGAGACAGTCCAGAGAACATTCCAGAGCTCGACGGTTTGCCCAAGCGAATAAAGTCATTCGGTTGTATCGTAAGCGTTGTTACATACAACCTTTATGAGAACGTAATGTGCTTCATAGCGTATGCTCAGCGATACACGGTGAAGTCAGACTTTTTCCGACTCGCTCGCGCCTCTTCGCGTCGTTTCTCAGAAAACACTGACCAAAACAAACGATTGCACGCTGCTGTCAAAACAATCCGGTTCTTCAAATGTATGGCTTCTGCCGGCTCTAAACTCCAAGTAGGGTTAGAGCGAGAAAGTGGAATAGTAATGTGAAAATCAGTGAAAGTGAATAAGAGTGCATAAAAAAACAGCCCTATCTACGGGTACAAAATTAATTTTAAAAAGAAGAGAAAAACGGTCGTTTTAATATTGGGTAGGTCTTCCTAAAACGTCGCTTGACGCTCCGCTAGGTCCGACAAGCGGACAATTAAAACGGACACAGGTAGTTTAAGTCTCCTCAACATACTTCGCAAATTTTGATTCCGAAAAAAGTCGATAACAAATCTACCATGTGTGAGTACATTTTTCATCTTTCGCAATTCATAGCGCCCGGATTATTTGTTTGGCACTCATTATTCGTTCGAACTTTTTATCGATAAAATTGAGGGAAACAAGCACGGACGTTTCGTGTCATCTTTTTTTAGTGGACGACGATAGTAATTTGACGATTTTCAGGGTTTCACATACGACGTAAGATCGTCAATCGAAACGAGGACAGTGAACGCGACGTTGAGAATTCCTGGAGGCCAAAAGATGCCGACGCGGAAGGTGACGAGAACAAGGAAAGTGACGTAATGTGGCTCAGCTTATGCTTTCGATGCGGCACATGATCGAGGCGCTGATCAAGAACTGTCTGAAACTCTCAGCGAACACGGAAAAAGCCGTGGCCGCCAGTGCTTCGATGACCAGTCATCAGCCAGCGGGCATTTTGGCTGGCTCAGATGGTCGGCCTGCACTGACCCGCCATAATGCACTCGTAGGTCAACGGTATCCTGGTCAATGCAATGAGTCTCAGGAAAACTATCCGGGCTAGCCTTTCTCACGTACTTGAAAGAAGCGGGACTGGCGAACGAGGACCACGGACCTCATCTCATAGTCGTGCGCAGGTCCACCATGGGTAAGGAAAAAAAATCCTTCGTTTTAAATTCACAATTTTATAGTAAAAAGAATATTTTTAAAAACACAAGCTTTTATTTAATGTACTAAAAAGTAGACAATAGTTTTTTTTACCAAGTCACCTATATGTCACTACAAATGAAAGCTTGTAGCGCTCAACTTTTTAAATGTTTAATAAATTTGATCAGTTCAGTTTCATTAACCGTAATTAATTTGGCACAGTAGTAATTACAGAAATTATTATCACACGTATACACTCAGTTTCAGAATTTTTATTTGAGAAATCTAAAGATGTTTCACAGTAAATTAAATACAGTTGATATGTTAACGGATTTATGAGAATTAAAGATTAAGTTCAATTTTTTTGCGCCCCCAGCTTTTATTTATAGTCAGATAAAGGTGACTTGGTAACAAAAAATATTTTCTACTTTTTAGTACATTATATAAAAGCTTGTTTATACAAAAGCTATAACTGATTTTGTTGGCTTGTGGTTCGTTCTAGCTGTACACGGCTTTCCCTTTTTACGAGCCCGAATCAGCCTCAACTTCGTTCTTACCTCCCAGTCCACATCCCCCACCCCGCGATCGCCCATTCCACAACTCTTCCCTACGTCCCAATCCATATCCTCCGACCCCACCTTGCGGCCGCAGCCGACTAGTCCCTCTGTATCGTATTCACCATGACATATCTGCCATGGGCACAAGGAAACTGTGGAAAACCTATACCGATACAGCCGGTCACAAAGTTCGCTCGATCCGCAGGCCGGCACTCTAACCCCTAGACCAACGCACCGGATTCATGCTTTTACTAGTAATTTACTAGTGTACAAGTTTGTACATTAGGAACATGGAATCCTTGTAAAAAATAACAAAGACTATAATTGGGATTGAACTTACGACTTATTGTTGCTTATAAACTTTTTATATACAAACACAGTCGGCTGGGAATTTGTTTGTGTGTTAGTGAAATTTTATATGAATGTTTCAATATCGCGCATGATTATTTTTTTAAATTGGTTTCGTTCTAGCCGTACAGGGTCTTTCCTTTTGACGAGCCCCAAACCGCCTCAACTTTCCACCTCCCATTCCACTACCCCCTCCTTATATCGCCCGTTCCCCAACTCCCCCGTCTATCACCAATTCCACCCCCCCCCCCCCCACCGGCGGCCGCAGACGACTTCCCCCTCTGTATCGTATTCACCATGACATATCTGTCCTGGGTATAGGGAAACTGCGGAAAACCTATACCAATACAGCCGGTCATCAAGGTCGCTCCCCAGTCGTGGAACAAGTCTTATTTCGCCGCGAAATGCTGAAGAAAAACATTTCACGATGAAATGTACGCGACTGGGATTCGAAGCCGGAACCTCCCGGTCCGCAGGTTTAGTGGCAAGCACGCTAACCACTAGACCATCGCACCGGTTTCTCGTGTTTATTTTACATGAAAACTTGAAAGTTTTGTGGTTTTTTTCTTAAGTTGAATCATGCATTGTTACCTGTTATTTTCCGTTTTGCATCTCACAGAAAGTCAAGTTAAATAAAAGCGTGTACCATCTGATTCCATCCTGGCCCCCCTTGCCAGCCCCTGATCCATTTTGTTTATGAAAACATAGTGAAAATTGTACGAACGATTTGCAGAAAATTGGAAAAACGAGCTCGCGCGCTGGTCTCCAGGACTGAACTTCGTGGAGTGTTACGGTTCGCAGGACGAGCGTATGGACATGACGACATGCTGGCGAGCCGTCAACGTCGGCGACGTCGACGTTATTCTCACGGCGTACAATCAATCTTGTCAGTAGTATGCCCGAGGAACGTCGTTCATTTCGCGTAATGCCCATTCAGTACGTCGTTTTCGACGAGCCACACATGGGCATGTATCTACTGTTATTCCCGCCCCTTCGTGCATTTTATATATACAGGGTATTGGCACATGGGCCGACATTTTTTTTTGGGAATTCGGGGAGCATTTGCTCCTTTTTTCACCCTTAGACCCTATGTCCTAAGTGTGAGGGTAGTAAGATAAATATAATTTTTTTTCGTTTTTTCAATTACCCGAAATTTTGCTCTTAAATCATAACTTTTTTGTTTGCAGTTGTAATAACACGAAATAACCTTCGTTGCATTCTACAATGTATGTTGATTATAAAAAAAATAATTATTTGTTACAATTGGTTTCAAGAAAATGACTCATGAGCTTCCAGTATTAAAAATGCGCAAATGTATACTACAATCGTGCTGTCGTCAAAAAACCCCGTAATCGGAAAAAATTAGGAGAAGGCCAGATTTTTGACAGGTGATTCTGCAGGTGCCGCAGATGTTAAAGCCACGTTCGCCTTAAAAGCGGGGTGTAAGGTTTTCTTAGGAGATGAAGGGAATGAGGGTTGTTTACTGCCAAACTACAACCCCTACGAGGTCGGTACCACGAGACAAAATGTTCAGAAAAATCCGGTCTTCATTTTTGTCCACAGTGCCGAAGTCGAGGAAGTTCATTTTTGGAGTGAAAAAGTGGGGTGAAATTTTGAATAATCAGTTTTATTTTAATAACTCATTAGGAGAAATTAATACATTTTCTGTTCAAATGAGAACGTTGTAGCCCCTGAAAATACGCGTCGTTCGAGCATTTGATCATGTCTCTCCGATAATATCTTCGAGCCCAAAAAAATTGTTGATAAATAAAAAAAATGTATTATTAAATAACTCAAGAACAATAGATTTTTCGGAAATGGTTTCAATGTACGAATTGTAGAGAAAAAATTACTCTATATTTTCGTTTCGATGGACAACCCTAGAGAGATAGGCTTTTCCTAGCTCTAGGCTCTAAAAGACCTAGGCAACCCTAGGCTTTTACCAACTCCTCTCGGGGGTAGAAAATTCAAAATGTAATTCTGGGAAAACTATTGACCGTACGAACTCGCCGTCGTGGAAAGATTTGTAGCTTGATCTTGCAATTACATTCTTATCCACAGCGCTAAACTCGTATCTCTTCATTTTCCGTTTTCAAAAGTGGAGAGAACGTACCAAAAATCAGTTTTTTTGAGAATTACTCTTCGGGAAATTTGTTTTCTAACTCCATTCATATGAAAATGTTATAGGTCTCAAAAATACGCGTCGATTGGGTAGCAAATCATCCCTTAACTCCAAAAGACCGCCCCCCTCCCATAAAATAACAAAATACTCTGAAAGTTTTGTTTTCGTAATTACTCAAAAACGGTTGATTTTACGGGTGCAGCTTGAATCTACGAAATGTAGGAACTAATATTCTCTACATTTTCGTTCATACAAACAACACTCGGATTTTACCATGTTTTCATCCCTCAACGGAAATACATTTTTTAAATATTTTTCCGGCAAAGTTTTGACTACGAAATTTTTCATTCGGGATCATTTGTTCCTTGAACATTCAGCTTTAATTTTATTCATCGACTTAACTCCGTCAGGATGACCCTCGAGGGTGAAAAATTAGGGTAAACAATATTTTATACAGTCTTTCGAAATTTCTCTTCGCCAGGTCAATTTACGAAATTAGTTTAAATGTAAAATTTGTTGCCCCCAAAAATACGCGTAGAATAGGCCTTGTATCAACCCTTATCCCCAATATCAACCCCCTTGAAACAATTAATGATTTTTCACAACATAATATACAAATGATTGTATTCAAAATGTTAAGCACATAAAAGAGCAACTTTGCAATAATATATATATATATTTTTTTCATTTAAAAAATTGGGAAATTCAGCCAGTGGGACCTAGTTTCCGGAGATCACTAAAAAAAAGTATCCTCGTGGTAGTCAGGATAACTCATAATAGCTTTATCTGAAATTAAAAAACCAATTTTTTTCTGTTAGTAGATAAGTATAGTTTGTGATTGACGAAGGCTTTTTGAAAAAATAGAAATTTGAATTTTTGGCAGAGTTGTATGCAAAATAGTTCAATTTTTGGTACAATATACACTACGTATAGCCTTGTAAAATGAGTTGTAATCGAAAAAAATCTTTGATTAGTCCATGCTAATTTGAAAAAGTGTGCAAAATCTCAATAATATCGGTGCATTCGTTTTTGAGAAATCTTCTACTATTCCATGCTAATTTGAAAAAGTGCAAAATTTCAATAATATCGGTGCATTCGTTCTTGAGAAATCGTGTCCACCGACTTCAAAAATAGTGTTTTGCGAAAAAAGGCGATATATCTGCGTCACTCCCGCCCGGTCTTTTCCTACGGGGGGAATTCACAAACGCTTTCACTCTCTCTCTCTCTCTCTCTCTCTCTCTCTCTCTCTCTCTCTCTCTCTCTCTCTCTCTCTCTCTCACTCTCACTCACTCTCACTCACTCTCACTCACTCTCACTCACTCACTCACTCACTCACTCTCACTCACTCACTCACTCACTCACTCACTCACTCACTCACTCACTCACTCACTCACTCACACACTCACTCACTCACTCACTCACTCACTCACTCACTCACTCACTCACTCACTCACTCCCTCACTCACTCACTCACTCACCCACCCACCAAATACGTAAAATGACGTGGCGAAGATAATTCTCGAAAAAACTGTACGAAACATTGTTTACCCTGATTTTTCACCCCCAAGGATCAACCTCACGGGTTTTAGTCTACGAATAAAATTGAAGCTGAATGTTCAATGAACAAATTATCCCAAATTAAAAATTTCGTACACTCAAAAATTTTCCGGTAAAAGATAAAAATATTTTTATTTTCATGACGGGATGAAAACCTGGTAAAATTTGAGGGTTGTTTATATGAAAGAAAATGTAGGGAATTCCTATAAAATTGTAGGATTCCTATATTCCGGACGTTCAAACTGTATTCGTAAAATCAACCGTTTTTGAATGATCGTGAAAGTAACATTTTTAGGGTATTTCGTCATTTTTTATGGGGGTTTACTTATGAAGTTCAGGCATAACTTTATATCCAATCGACGCATATCTGTAAGAGCTACAACTTTTTCATTTAAATGGAGCACGAAAAAAAAGTTTCTCGAGGAGTAATTCTCAAAAAGCTGATTTTTTGTACGTTCGCCCCACTTTTTTAAATCGAAAATAAAGAGATACGAGTTTAGCGCTATGGACAAGAATGTAGCTGAGAGTTCAACCTACAAATTTTTTCACGGCGGCGAATTCGTACGGTGAATAATTTTTCCAGAATTTTATATCGCATTTTCAACCCTCGAAGGGTTGGAAAAAGTGAAATTCAAGGGTGGTCCATAAAAACGAAAATAAAGAAAAGTTATTCTCTCCATTTCGTATATTCATACCATACCCGAAAAATCGATTGTTTTTTAGTTATTCAATAAACAATTTTTTTTCGATACACTAATCCTTTTTCTTTTTGGGTGAAGATATTATCAAAGAGGGATGTTCAAGTACTCGATCGCCGCGTCTTTTCAAGGGCTACAACTTTCCTATTTGAACAAAAATTGTACGAATTTTTCCTACAGAGTTATTGAATTAAAACTGATTTTTCAAAATTTCACCACACTTTTTCATCCCCAAAATGCTCTTCCACGACTTCGGAGCTGTAGACAGAAAAAAGCCCGGATTTTTCTGAACATTTTGTCTCGTGGCGCCGACCTCGTAGGGGCTGTAGTTTGGCATTAATCTACCCCCAAGCCCCTAAAAAAACCTTACACCCGATTTTTAGGCAAACTTGGCTTTAGCACCCGCGGCACCTACAAAATAACCTGTCAAAAAGCTAGCCTTCTAGTTTTTTTCCAATTCCAATATACAGCACGACTGTACTAATGAAAAATGTCAACTTCTAAATTCACTATTTAAAAAAATGCTTTGCTTTGAAAAGCTCTCTAGTTTATACCCTGTTCAACGGTATGCATAGAAATTATTCGATGTGTGGTAAAAATAAAGAGAATACGCTTTGTTTATAATAAATTTAGGAGTAGGCATTTTTCATATACTTACACATTTTAAAGACTGGAAGCTCAAGAATCCGTGATTTGAAAGCAGTTGTATCAAAAAATGATTTTTTCAATAATAAACACACATTGCAGAATACAACAAAAATTATTCCATGCTATCACAACCACAAATAAAAAAGTTATGACGATTTAAAGGCAAACTTTCGGGTATTTAAAAAAAAGGAAAAAATTCGTATGCCAATCACCGCGACCCTTAGAACATAGGGTCTAAGGGTGTGTCGGACCATGCACCAAACACCCTGTATGTAAGAGTAATTTCCCTATTCAGTATGTGCAGTAAGGTGAAAAAACTACTAAAAAATTAAAAAGTTTGATTCCATACAACAGTTATTTTTTTATTATTAATTTTCAAAGTTACCTACCCCGCACTTAAAAAAAATCATAAGAATAATATCTCGAAAGTGATTGACTTGCGTAAAACATTGCTAGCTTATTTGATAGCGGAAAATGTTTTACAACCCTTTTAAGGGATCGTGACCAATAAGCAATAGCCCAGTATATATATTTATTTTAAAAAGATATGATATTCCCCTAAAAACTTTAACAAGTAAAAAAAACGCCAAGTAACAATAATCGAGTTTTATTTGCACAACTTGCTTTTCAAGTTTTTTACAAAAATTTTCCGCATTGTTTATATACAATTTTTGTTACAACCACCTTAATCTCATATTTTACCCCTCATACTCCTTTCGCTCGTACCTTTGCTCTCTTTCTCTCAATTTACTCCTCATCTCCATTGCTTTCGCCTCCCTTTTCCTCCTTCCGCATTTTCTTACATACCTCCTCCATTTCTGTGAAATACTGGCATATCCCTAAATTTATCTTTCCCCTCAACATATTTATAATTTCCCCCTTTATCGCCACCTTATCCACTCCTTGCAGCCACTCTTCAGCTTCCTTTCTCGCTTTCGTCGTTACAATTTTCCATCCTTTTTCACATATTAGCAGGTGCTCCATTGTTTCATTTTCTTTCTTGCAAATTCTACATCTCCAGTCCTTTTCCCCCTTCTTTCCCGCTCTTCCTATATTTCCGCATCTCAGTCTTGCCCACATTTCTTTATCCCTACCCTTTACCTCCTCTTCCGCCCAGTACTTCCACGGCTCTTCCTCATTTTCCACGATATATTTATAATTGCCATTATATGTTGATTTTCTTATTCTCTCTTCCTCCTCGTCCAAAATTTTCTTTTTCAGGCATTCTAAACCTTTTTTCATCTTTTCATCTATTCTATCCACTTCCTTTCTTTGTCCAATCATTGTCACTACTTCCTCTATCCCCATATCCTTTAACACTTTGCCCATGTTCTTTCCCCACTTCGATGGCACTCCATTCCCCATTGTCCTTATCTCCTCCATCAAACATATTTTGGGCCATCGTGACTCCTCCATCCTGAGCACCTCTTTTATGTATCTAAACACCCTTTCTCTTATCAAATAGGCCATTGCTGCCACCCCGAGCTCTCTTCTCCAAATGTAGTTCGGGGTGTTTTGCTTACTCCTAGCGCCATTTTGCAGTATCTGCTCTGTATCCGTTTAAATACCCCAATTTCTCCCATTCCCCAAATCTCTACTCCGTACATGGCCCCTGCTTTGACTATCGTATTTAATAAGTAGAGTCTCTCCTCTATCACGTGTCTTCCCGCTCTCTTCCATATCCCCCATACCAAATTTGCTGCTAAAAAAAACGCCAAGTAATAAAAACTGCCCTTGAAAAAATTATCGGTTGTTTCACTATCTGTAAAATTCTAATTAACCTCGAAATTTTCGTGATTTTTTCAAACGATAGTTTTATTTACATCATTACTTTTTCAATTCAAACGTACAAAAAAAAGTGAAATAACTTTTTATGAAAAACTCAAGCAAACTTACTAGAAACGTACGCAAAATTGTCAAACTCTAGAAATACTATTTTTCTCAATATTTTATTTTTTAAAACCATATCACTATTATAAGAACAAGTTCGAATCACGATTATATAAAAGTACAACGTATGCATGACACAAGCACTGTATGTATGTATTACTGGAAATGCTGTTCAATGACTTGGCGTGCATGGTTAAGAAAGAAAACTCAGCGAAGGATGACGTTCTCTCAACAACTTGACTATCAGGTTAAGGAAGACATAAATTGACGCAATTTAGTGTGTAACTGCAGACCAAGTTTCTGATTCCGCAAAATATAAATCGAATCCGTGATGCACCCCTAGACTACACGGCTTTTAAAGTCTCACTTTATTTGCATAATTTGAAAAGTTACGTGGTAGTATTCACTTTCTACTCTATTGCAGAACCACCATACATCTCATTAAATTTATTGCGATATATATATGTGTGTGTAATGAGCATAGTTTTGGCAGACTGAAGGTTTTAATTATAGTGCGCCCCACTTGCTGGTAGAAAAGGAATATCCCTATTACTTTCGACACCTATCGTTCAATTTCCGATAGTCTGTCCAAGTACAGTCGAACATCTCATTTCTAATAATCCTGTATACCTGATGGGGTAACTGATGCGATATTATAATTTGACATAATCTAAGTAGATAAATTGTTGCAAAAGTTACTTATGCAAGCGGTAGGAACGTTTCTGCAAGAAAATCATACAGTACGTGTGTGATGCATACCTTGTACTTTCATACAATCGTGATTCAATCTTTTTATTATAATAGAAATATGGTTTTTAAAAATCAAATATTAAAGAAAATAATATTTCTAGGGTTTGACAATTTTGTGTACGTTTCTAGTAAATTTGCTTGGCTTTTTCATAAAAAGTGATTTCACTTCTTTTCTACGTTCAAATTGAAACAGTAATGATGTAAGTAAAATAATTGTTTCGAAAAAATCACAAATATTTCGAGTTTCATTAAAATTTTATAGATAGTGAAATAATCGATCATTTTTTCGAAGGCATTTTTTATGACTCGTTAAAGTTTTTTAGGGGTTTTGTTAGACGTAACAAACAAGTTATTGGCCCGAAACATTTCTTTAATTGGCCATTATTTTTGGACATTTGTTAAAGTTCTTAAAACAAAAAACAAAACAATTTTATATGTAATACTGTAAGTTACTTTCGTTGGATTTTGCTACCGAACCCGATGGGCACTTATTTGAAATGCTTGTCTCAGTATCCACGGAGAGCTTTTATTTATAATTTGTCAATTATTTATTCGCCGTATTAATTTATGTTTGAACGTGGAAGCTCGTCGTTTTGAACATTTTATTGTAACTAAAAAAACGATGCCTGAATACAAAAAAATTCCGGACAGAATAAACCTGCTTTTTTACGTAATATAGGACACAGCCATAAAGAATATGGGTTCCCTTTTTTGTAAGTTGCCCTCAAAATCACCTCAAAAACGTCAACAAATAAAAAAAGTTATCTTGCCATTTTTTTTATTTGCCTCGTTTTTTTTAACGTATTTGTATGTCTCAAGGTAAGCGGGGCTCGAAAAGGATTACAGAATATCATCTACCCGTCCAAACATTGCATTTCAATCGTCCAATTTAACACAATGATCTTGCGAAATATGTCGAGGTCAAGGTTATCAAAGCTGCCGTTTTTCGGAAAAAAAAACCGTACTTACCTCGATCATGTTGGCCAAAGCGGCATGTTCGGACTCGTCAAGGTTTATCAGGTCGAACAGAATGGGCTCGCCATTGATACGAAATAGCGGCATCGCTACAACTCTGGGTGGGACAAAAACAGTATGACTTCTCGGTAAAATTGCAACGATCATTCGATGCAATTAAATTTTTTTCATCAAATAAACTTCCATATCCAATCATTGACAGAGCCGTTTTTTCAATGTTTAGCAAGATTCCCACGATGGAAGTCTATTAAAAAGTGTCGGTTTTCTTATAAAACCCTTTCTTTCCATTATTATACAAATTTTTCTAACTCAACATATCACTACGGTAATGCTAGGGTACAAAAGTGTATTGAAATTCTTTTAAAGTTGTTTTTATTGTTTCTTGTAATCTAAAAAGGAATTTAAAAAAGGGCCAGGGATGTTAACAATCATTTTGTATGGCATTGAACTTTACATTTTGTGCAATGAAACAGAACCTTTTTTTAATTCTTTATTTTTAATATTACCTTAAATCATATTTCGTACATTTAGGTTGTGAATGGCAAATCTGTAGAGGACATTTGGAGATGAAAAAAAATTAGCTGAATCGCAACGATGCAAATTTTAACCGCATCATTTTTTTACGTTTGTAATTGTTTTTCACTTCTTGTAAAGTCTTCGAACACATTGTAAAATCGTAAGGTGGGATGGCGAGAGAAATACTGGGAATAGCAAAGGAGTAGAGGGGCGGGGGAAGCAAAGGAACAGTGGGCCAGGCTGAGATGCGGAAGCGTGAGGCATGTGGCAAAAAAGACATTCACTGGTTGGAACATATATGGAAATGCGAGATGGCAAGAGAGATAAGATGATTGGGTTAGGGGGGTGGATACCTGGAGAGGAGGGAGAAAAGGCTCAGAGCTAAGGCAATGGACCAGACAGGCTCAAAAGAAGCCAGTGGTGGTGATATGCGAATATCTAAGGATGTTTGCAAGATTGAAAAGGGCGAGCACAGAAGGGGTCCAAGAGGAGGAAGAATGAAAACAGAGGAAATGCAGGGTGCGACTGATTGTTATGCAGTGCTTGTTGAGACATTTTTTTTAGTCGTAAGGTAGAAGGTTGGTTTTTGTAAGCAGCAAAAGCTGTACATGTGGAATAACCGAATCTATGCATTGTAAAATCGGTGATTCCTCACATTTCTAGTTTTTTTGTTGTCAAAAATGGTTTTTTGTGCTGAAAAGCAAGAAATCTGTGCTTAGAAACAATTGAAAAAAGCTTTGTCCTTTCTGACATTAACATAAGAGCCACATAAATCGACTGTATTCTGACAAAAAAATGATTTCCTGCCTTTGTTTGGAAAATAGTTTTCTTCCATTCAAATAAAAACTCTCCCCATCTAAATAGATGGGGAGAGTTTTTATTTGAATGGAAGAAAACTATGTGTCAACTCAAATGAGTTGACACATGTGAGGGTAACCTGGCTCAACTATACGACCCCATTAGAAGTGTAGCAAATTATTGTAACCCAAAAAAACTATACAACCCCATTTGGCTACTCAGGCCGCAAAAATTAATTGATGTTTCGAAATCTTCATTGAGGATTATTGAAACTTTTTGAACGATGACGGAATCGCTTTATCTAATATTTATTTAATAATAATAATTATGATTTCACGCGCAAGATACTTTGCACTTCGATGTCACATCGACCGACGAACATAACCCGTAAGATTTATTTAAACATGGCATGTTGGTTGTTACGAGAATCGACTATAAATTCGCAAATGATTTAGTCGCGCAAGAATTACACGGATTTCGGGCGGTCGTTTTGACTTGACTTGGCACGGCTAATAAATCGGAGCTTATTATTTTGGTTCACATAATTCCTATCGCTCGCCAAACAGTCGCTGCCATTAACGAATTCTTGAAATATTCGGCAAGCACTATTTTTTTGGGTTATATTTTTTCTATTTAGTAATTCGGCTTTAATCGGATTTTTTAATTAGCTGTTTTAATCCCGGTAATCTTTGGAATACGTTACGCTTCTTATTCCAGCACTCATCCGTTTGGGAAATACGTATATAATTGAAGTACGGGCGTGATTACTCCATAAGTCCGCTAAATTGCTGATTTTAGATTCATTTGCTTAAACTGAATAGCCGGTAAGGTGTTTCGAAACATGTTCGAAATCGGTACAAATGAGAATAGAAATGTTTACGTACTAAGCAACAACAATGCCTCCCGGTTGCAGTTCCACGAAATACACAATCAAGATAACGTAAGTAAAGCGCGCGGTCGTACATACAAGTTTGGAAACTACCTCGATATCGAGTGATGAGGTGTGTCTTGTATAGAAGCGGAATGTTTCTGGGATTCGCCGGCACGCAGCGCCTCGAGCTAAATTCCGCAGAGATGAGTAGGGTAATGTAGCTCCATAAACTTAGCCGCCGACTATGGAAATATCGATTTTTTTTGTACGCCAATCGATTGTTAGTGATTGTTAGACAAAACCCAGCGTTTATTAGACTTTATTTATTGAATAAAACGAAAAACAAATTTATGTCAAAGTTAGCCGTAAAAAATGGTTTTCTAGTGATTTAGAACTTTTCTTCGTAACCAATCGATTGTTAGTCATTTGTTAGTGATTGTTAGTCACTTTATATCGTTTGTTAGAGCGCAATTATTATTAAATTAATGAAAAACTTTTCGGCCCTAGAGCGCACTGCAAGCCACGTTAAGTTGGCAGCATCACGGCGACGGACACTTGAGGCTTTGCACATGTAACTCATCAATTTCAATTTCTATTCGATTGTTAGACGAATGTTAGTGATTGTTAGTTAATTTTAATTGTTTGTTAGAGTTCCATTTTTATTTAATCACTGGAAAACTTTTCAACCCTAGAGCGCGCTGCATGTCACGGAGGTTGGCAGCATCCCCGCGTCAGCTGTTTACGGCTTTGCACATATAACTCGTCAATTTCAGCAAAACGTTGATTCTTGTCATTCTATTAGATTGTTAGACGAATGCTAGTGATTTTTAATTAATTTTCATCGTGTGTTAGAGTTCCATTTTTATTTAATCAGGAGGTTGACAGCATCGCCACGATGGCCGCGATAAACGTATATAATTTTAATTCAAAATGGGAAATCGGTGCGAATGATCGACGAAATAGAGAATAAAAAAAAGCGTGAACATCTCAAACCTCGATCTGATCATGAGCCTTCTATGCTCGATATTCCTAATTGTGCTGAAAGTATTTGAGCGATCAAATAAAAATGAAGCTCTAACAAAAGATGAAAATGAATTAACAATCACTAGCGATCGTCTAACAATCTAATAGCATGATAAGAATCAACGTTTTGCAGAAATTGACGAGGTACATGTGCACACCCGTAAGCACTGTCGCAGCGATTCTGCCAACCTCCGCGACGTGCAGCGCGCTCTAGAGCCGAAAAGTTTTTGAACGATTGGAATAAAAATGAAACTCTAACAAACGATGAAAATTAAGTAACAATCACTGACATTCGTCTAACAATCGATTGGGATGATAAGAATCAACGTTTTGCTGAAATTGACGAGTTAAATGTGCAAAGCCTCAAGTGGCCGTCGCGGTGATGCTGCCAACTCCACGTGGCTGGCAGCGCGCTCTAGGGCCGAAAAGTTTTTCATTAATTTAATAATAATTGAACTCTAACAAACGATATAAAGTGACTAACAATCACTAATAAACGACTAACAATCGATTCGTTACGAAGAAAAGTTCGAAATCACTAGAATACCATTTTTTGCGGCTAACTTTGGCATAAATCTGTTTTTCGTTTATTCAATAAATAAAGTCTAACAAACGCTGGGTTTTGTCAAACAAACGAATAACAATCGATTGGCGTAAAAAAAATTCGATATTTCCATAGTGGGCGGCTAAGTTTACGGAGCTCCCAGTGGCAGCGTTGTAAAGCATGGAGGCTAGAGTGGGAGGAGGCCGATCTGTGCATTTCAAAGTAGCTACAAAAAGTGGACTAACCGAGATGGCGCCACTATCTCTAAAACCTCGAGCGGAAGCTGAGTATCGATGTCGTGTAAGAGAGATGGAAGAGGATCGAATACCCATCAGTGCAGCCAGATCACGCGCGAAAGTTACCCTCTCTCTAGTCCCTCGCGCGCCCATCACACAATCATAGTAGCGCGGGTCCGTGAGCGAGCGACGCTCGGACATCTTCGGAAAGAGCCGAGTGCCGTCGAACTGTCCCGACCTCGCCTTCGGCAGCTACACCAACACATAGGCACGCTGAGCACGTTCATATGCGGCCAAGCCGAACGAAGGCTTCGAGGGAAAAAACAATCTGAGCACGGCCCGCGCGTGACGTCACGCAACGGCACGCGTGAGGCTTTTAGATGATTTCAATGCTTATTTAGCTCTTGATTCTCTGCGTTATTAATGTATACAAAAAAATGTATCGCGCACTCTGAACGCTTATTTTTTTAGTTCATACGTTAATTTAAATATAATAATAAATCTAAATTACAACTCATTTATCTTCTAAAAAATTGTTTACGCTTTACTCACACCCGTCATTATGCCAAATAAATTATAATTCAGAAAAGTAAGTGAAAATATATTTATATTCGTATTATTATATTAATTCTCATACTTTCATCAAGCGATAAAGTATTATCTCCAATAACAAATCAATCATCCATCCGGCCGCCCATCGTAAGTGCCAGAAAATGCATCTTTAACACAAGTGATAGGATGGTCCCGTTGGTAGCGTTCCTGGCTTCGGTCCGTAGGGGCGCAGGATCGTTCCTCACGCTCAGCGCTTTTTTTTTTTAAATCATGGTTACTATTAAGGATGTTGAGTCCCTATAAAACATGTTAATGTTAATTGTTCAATAAATAGCTTCTTAATCGTCATGAAATTTTTACACGACCTCCTGAATACTTCATGTAAAAACATACCCAATTTTCAGAATTCTATCATCATTACTTCAACCTCCTTAAGGGTTGAAATAAAAAATGATAAGAAAATTCTGAAAATTTGGTATGTTTTTGTATGAAGTATTTAAGAGGTCGTGTTAAAATTTCACGACGATTAGGAAGCTCGTTATTGAAAAATTAACATTTTGTTAAGAACAATTTTTAAAAGAAATAAAAAAAATGTATCAATAAACTTCGTTTTGTTTCCGTTGCTTTCAGTATATTGTAGATATTACAAAATTGAGAGGTCAAAAGAAAAACTTATTGCAAAGTTACATCAGTTTCCATAAAACAGCATTTAATTTGTGAATGTTAATTATTCAATAACGAGCTTCCTAATTGTCGTGAAATTTTTACATGACCTCTGAAATACTTCATACAAAAACATACCAAATTTCCAGAATTTTATCATCATTTGCGATTTGGGAACCAACATCCTTAATTCTCATTTGATTAGTTACTTTTATTAGTTATCATATTTATCTTAATTAGTTATCTTTTAGTACCGAAAAATTTATCGCGCACTCTGACCGCTTATTTTATTAGTTTTTACGTTATTTTAAATATAATAAATATAAAATACAACTTATTTATCTTCTAGCAAAATGTTTGCGCTTTACTCACACCCGACCCTATGCCAAATAAATTGTAATTCATAAAAGTAAGCGGAAATATATTTATCTTCGTATTATTATATTCATTCTTATATACTTTCATCAAGCGATAAAGTATTATCCCCAAAAACAATCATCCATCCGACCGCGAATCGTCAGTACCAGAAAGTGAACATACATTGACACAAAAAATTAAAGGAGCAAGAAAAGTTGAACTTTGTCAAAAGTGGTCGTACAAAAAAAAAGGATTTTAAAGCTTCAAGTTTCTAGTTTTAGATCCGACAATGATTTTTCTTTTGAGAATCACTGATTGCGCGGTCGGAAGAAATATCACGGCAAAAAAAATGTTGCAAATTTTTACGTTTTTCAAAGTTCTGCACGTGTTTTGGAGATTTTTTTCTGACTTGACCAATATCAAGGTCATTGAGCCCATTCAATTCACTTCAATTTGCTTTTTTTTCTCCGTACGACCATTTTTCACTGAGATATCTCAGGAACTAATGGTCGTACGGGAATTCGATCGGTAGTTTTGGAAACGTGAATACTCTACAAGCTCCGATTATTATTGTGGTGAAACTTTTATTTTTTATTTTTGCCATTAGTTTTAGAAAAGTACAAAAAAACGATGTCTTCTTGGTTTTTATGAAATCCATCGCTACTTTGCAAATATTGCGATAAAGACTAATGTTTATGGACGGTCATTCAGCTCAATATGTCCCCAAGAGCTATGCAAAATTCCAACTTGATCCGATTATCGGTCTTTCTTGCCCGATTAACCAAAATTTGAAAAAAAATTAAAGGAGCAAGTTTCCTCCTTTTCAGACATCATTTCATGATTACTAAGAGGAAAAAAAACTTTTCATTACTTTTCGTACAATTGGGTATTGAGTACGCATTGAATGTTGGAAAAAAACCGTGAAAATCATATTGACTAAAAATTTTCGAAAAAAAAATTTTTCATAAAAAAAATATTGAAAATTTTTTTTTTTATAAAAAAATCAGTTTCGATTTTTTTTTTAATGTTGAAATTTTTTTTTAAATCAACATTATACCGCCAGCATCAGAATTACCCAAAGCATACCACGGGGAGGTACGCTTTGGGTAATTCTACGTACACTTTGGGTAATTCTAATGCTGGCGGTACAATGTTGAATCGAAAAAAAATGTCAACATTAAAAAAATAAAAAATCGAAATAGATTTTTTTATAAACAAAAAGATTTCAACATTTTTGTTATTAAAAAAAAAAAAATCGAAAATTTTTAGTCAATATGATTTTCAGGGTTCTTTTCCAACATTTAATGCGTACTCAATACCCAATTGTACGAAAAGTAGTGAAAAGTTGTTTTTCCTCTTAATAATCATGAAATGATTTCTGAGAAGGAGGAAACTTGTTCCTTTAAATTTTTTTCATATTTTGGTCAATCGGGCAAGAAAGACCGATGAACGGATCAATTTGGAATTTTGCATATCTCTTGGGGACATATTGAGCCGAATGACCGTCCATAAACAATAGTGTTTATCGCAATATTTGCAAAGTAGCGGTGGATTTTATAAAAAACAAGAAAACATCGATTTTTTGTACTTTTTTAAAACTGATGGCAGAAATAATTTTTTTTTAACCTACAATAATAATCAGAGCTTGTAGAGTATGCATTCACGTTTCCAAAATTGCCGGTCGAATTCCCGTACGACCATTAGTTCCCGAGATATCGATGACTGAAGACAAAAGGACGTTTTTTCATTCAGAGGCCGACGAGGAGGCCGATATCAGCGAAAAATGGTCGTAAGGAGATAAAAAAAGAAGCAAATTGAACTGAATTGAATGGGCTCAATGACCTTGATATTGGTCAAGTCCGAAAAAAATCTCCAAAACACGTGCAGAACTTTGAAAAACGTAAAAATTTGCAACATTTTTTTTGCCGTGATATTTCTTCCTACCGCGCAATCAGTGATTCTCGAAAAAAAAATCATTGTCGGAACTAAAACTAGAAACTTGAAGCTTTAACATCCTTTTTTTTTTGTACGAACACTTTTGACGAAGTTCAACTTTTCTTGCTCCTTTAATTTTTTGTGTCAATGTATGTTCACTTTCTGGTACTTACGATTCGCGGTCAGATGGATGGTTGTTTTTGGGGATAATACTTTTTTGCTTGATGAAAGTATATGAGAATGAATATAATAATACGAAGATAAATATATTTCCGCTTACTTTTATGAATTACAATTTATTTGGCATAGGGTCGGGTGTGAGTAAAGCGCAAACATTTTGCTAGAAGATAAATAAGTTGTATTTTAGATTTATTATATTTAAATTAACGTAAAAACTAATAAATTAAGCGGTCAGAGTGCGCGATAAATTTTTCGGTACTAAAAGATAACTAATTAAAATAAATATGATAACTAATAAAAATAACTAATCAAATAAAAATTAATAGTAACCATGATTAAAAAAAAAAGCGCTGAGCGTGAGGAACGATCCTGCGCCCCTACGGACCGAAGCCAGGAACGCTACCAACGGGACCATCTTATCGCTTGTGTTAAAAACGCACTTTCTGGCACTTACGGTTCGCGGCCGGACGGATAATTGACTTTTTTTGGGGGATAATGCTCTCTCGCTTGATGAAAGTATGAGAATTAATATAATAATACGAATATAAATATATTTTCGCCTAATTTTCTGAATTATAATTTATTTGGCATAAGGACGGGTGTGAATAAAGCGTAAACAATTTTTTAGAAGATAAATAAGTTGTAATTTAGATTTATGATTATATTTAAATTAACGTATAAACTAAAAAAATAAGCGTTCAGAGTGCGCGATACATTTTTTTGTATACATTAATAACGCAGAGAATCAAGAGCTAAATAAGCATTGAAATCATCTAAAAGTCTCGCGCGTGCCGTCGCGTGACGTCACGCGCGGGCCGTGCTCAGATTGCTTTTTCCCTCGAAGCCATCGTTCGGCTTGTTCGCACATGAACGTGCTCAGCGTGTCTATGCGTTGGTGTAGCTGCCGAAGGCGCGGTCGGGACAGTTCGACGGCACTCGGCTCTTTCCGAAGATGTCCGAGCGTCGCTCGCTCACGGACACGCGCTACTATGATTGTGTGATGGGCGCGCGACGAACTAGAGAGAGGGTAACTTTCGCGCGCGATCTGGCTGCACTGTTTTACATCTCTCTCGCACGCAGCCTACTTCTCAAGTTTCATTCTGCCTCATGCACAGCTCACTTCTCATTATTTACTTGTCCCGTCTCTGTCACACCCAGCTCGTGTCTCGAGGTTTTAGCGATAGTGGCGCCATACCGGTAAGTCCACATTTTTGTAACCACTTTTTTCAAGTCTCTCCATAAGAGATCGGACTCCTCCACTCTAGCCTCCATGGTTGTAAAGTATGCTGGAGGAGTGTGCGCATGGAGACTAGATACAAGAGGCCACACTCGGCCGTTCAACGCGTCCTCAAAACGGAATCCGAGATAGACGGCGCTGGGGTGCCCTGGAGTACATGTATATATATACGCAAAACATGGGTCCGATGAAGAGCTCCATAAACTTGGCCGTCGACTATGGAAATATCGAATTTTTTTTTACGCCAATCGATTGTTAGTCGTTTGTTAGTGTTTGTTAGACAAAACCCAGCGTTTGATAGACTTTATTTATTGAATGAAACAAAAAACAAATTTATGCCAAAGTTAGCCGCAGAAAATGGTTTTCTAGTGATTTCGAACTTTTTTTCGTGACCAATCGATTGTTAGTCGTTTGTTAGTGATTGATAGTCGGTTTAAATCGTTTGTTAGAGCTCAATTATTATTAAATTGATGAAAAACTTTTCGGCCCTAGAGCGCGCTGCGAGCGACGTGAAGTTGTCAGCATCACCGCAACGAACACTTGAGGCCGTGGACATGTAACTCGTCAATTTCAGCAAAACGATGATTCTTATAATTCTAATCGATTGCTAGACGAATGTTAGTAATTGTTAGTGAATTTTCATCGTTTGTTAGAGTTCCATTTTTATTTAATCGCTGAAAAACTTTTCGGCACTAGGACGCACTGCATTTCGCGGCGGTAGGCAGCATCGCCGCGACAGCTGCTGACGGGTTTGCACATGTCGCTCATCAATTTCCGCCAAACGTTGATTCTTGTCAATCTATTACATTGTTAGACGATCGCTAGTAACTGTTACTTAATTTGCATCGTTTGTTAGAACTCCATTTTTATTTAATCGCCGAAAAACTTTTCGGCGCTAGAGCGCGCTGCAGGTCGCGAAGGCTGGCTGCATCGCCGCGACAGCGGCTTACGGGTTTGCACATGTAAGACGTAAATTTCCACAAAACGTTGATTCTTGTCATTCTATTACATTGTTAGACGATCGCTAGTGATTGTTACTTAATTTGCATCGATTATTGGAGCTCCATTTTTATTTAATCGCCGAAAAACTTTTCGGCGCAAGGGCGCGCTTCATGTCGCGGAGGTTGGCAGCAGCGCCGCGACACCTGATTACGGGGCTGCGCATTTCACTCGTCTATTTCCGCATAACGTTGATTCTTATCATTCCATTAGATTGCTAGACGATCGCCAGTGATTGTTAGTTAATTTGCATCGTTTGTTAGAGCTCCAATTTTATTGTATCGCTGAAAAACTTATCGGCCCTAGAGCGCGCTGCAGGTCGCGAAGGTTGGCAGCATCGCCGTGACAGCTGCTTACGGGTTTGCACATGTACCGCATCAATTACTGCAAAACATCGACTCTTATCATTCTATTAGATTGTTAGACGATCGCTAGTGATTGTTAGTTAATTTTCATCGTTTGTTAGAGCATCATTTTTATTTAATCGCTGAAACACTTTTCGGCCCTAGAGCGCGCTGCATGTCGCGGAGGATAGCAACATCGTCGCGACAACTGCTTACGGCTTTGCGCATGTAACTCGTTAATTTGAGCAAAACGTTGATTCTTATCAGTCTATTAGATTGTTTGACGATCGCTAGTGATTGTTAGTTAATTTCTATTGTTTGTTAGAGCTCCATTTTTATTTAATCGTTGAAAAACTTTTCGGCGCTAGAGCGCGCTGCAGGTCGCGAGGGTTGGCTGCATCGCCGCGACAACTGCTTACGGGTGTGCACATGGAACTCGCCCATTTCAGCAAAATATTGATTCTTATCATTTTATTCGATTAATAGTAGAATGTTAGTGATTGTTAGTCACTTTTCATCGTTTGTTAGTTCTCAATTTCTATGTAATCAATGAAAAACTTTGGGTCATAACACAATTCATGGACATGAGTTATCATAACGTGGGTCAACATTCAGTTACTTTAAAATGTAAATGTATAAGTGGCCCTGACTTTGTTCTGAGTAGTATAAAAAAAAAATTAATTCTGCGAATTTATGAGCACGCTGCCGACTAAAAGTCTGGATTCACTTTATGGAAGTTCGACCAGGACGCACAATTAGGAATATCGAGTAAAAAAGGCTCATGATCAGATCGAGGTTTGAGATGTTCACGCTTTTTTTAAATTCTCTATTTCGTCATGCAGCGCGCTCTAGGGCCGAAATGTTTTTCAGCGATAAAATAAAAATGGAGCTCTAACAAACGATGAAAATTAACCAACAATCACTAGCGATCGTCTAACAATCTAATAGAATGATAAGAGTCAACATTTTGCGGTAATTGATGCGGTACATGTGCAAACCCGTAAGCAGCTGTTGCGGCGATGCTGCCAACCTCCGCGACATGAAGCGTACTCTAGCGCCGAAAAGTTTTTCGGCGATTAAATAAAAATGGAGCTCTAACAAACGATGAAACTTCTCTAACAATCACTAACGTTCGTTTGACAATGTAATAGAATGACAAGAATCAACGTTTTGTGGAAATTGACGTCTTACATGTGTAAACCCGTAAGCCGCTGTCGCGGCGATGCAGCCAACCTTCGCGACCTGAAGCGCGCTCTAGCGCCGACAAGTTTTTCAGCGATTAAATAAAAATGGAGCTCTAACAAACGATAGAAATTAACTAACAATCACTAGCGATCGTCTAACAATCTAATAGAATGATAAGAGTCAACGTTTTGCGGTAATTGATGCGGTACATGTGCAAACCCGTAAGCAGCTGTCGCGGCGATGCTGCCAACCTCCGCGACATGAAGCGTGCTCTAGCACTGAAAGTTTTTCGGCGATTAAATAAAAATGGAGCTCTAACAAACGATGAAAATTCTCTAACAATCACTAACATTCGTCCGACAATGTAATAGAATGACAAGAATCAACGTTTTGTGGAAATTGACGATTTATATGTGCAAACCCGTCCGCCGCTGTCGCGGCAATGCAGCCAACCTTCGCGACCTGCAGCGCGCTCTAGCGTCGAAAAGTATTTCAGTGATTAAATAAAAATGGAGCTCTAACAAACGATAGAAATTAACTAACAATCACTAACATTCGTCTGACAATGTAATAGAATGACAAGAATCAACGTTTTGTCGAAATATACGTGTTACATGTGCAATCCCGTCAGCCGCTGTCGCGGCGATGCAGCCAACCTTCGCGAACTGCAGCGCGTTCTAGCGCCGAAAAGTTTCTCAGCGATTAAATAAAAATGGAGCTCTAACAAACGAAAGAAATTGACCAACAATCACTAGCGATCGTCAAACAATCTAATAGAATGATAAGAAACAACATTTTGCTCAAAATAACCAGTTACATGCGCAAAGCCGTAAGCATCTGTCGCGGCAATGCAGCCAACCTTCGTGACCTGCAGCGCGCTCTAGCGTCGAAAAGTTTTTCAGCGATTAAATAAAAATGGAGCTCTAACAAACGATAGAAATTAACTAACAATCACTAACATTCGTCTGACAATGTAATAGAATGACAAGAATCAACGTTTTGTGGAAATTTACGTGTCACATGTGCAATCCCGTAAGCCGCTGTCGCGGCGATGCAGCCAACCTTCGCGACCTGCAGCGCGCTCTAGCGTCGAAAAGTTTCTCATCGATCAAATAAAAATAGAGCTCTAACAAACGATAGAAATTAACTAACACTCACTAGCGATCGTCTAACAATCTAATAGAATGATAAGAGTCAACGTTTTCGGTAATTGATGCGGTACATGTGCAAATCCGTAAGCAGCTGTCGCGGAGATGCTGCCAACCTTCGCGACCCGAAGCGCGCTCTAGAGCCGAAAAGTTTTTCAGCGATAAAATAAAATTAAAGCTCTAACAAACGATGAAAATCACTAACAATCACTAGCGGTCGTCTAACAATCTAATAGAATTATAAGAGTCAACGTTTTGCGGAAATTGACGCGGTTCATGTGCAAGCCCGTAAGCAGCTGTCGCGGCGGTGCTGCCAACCTTCGCGACCTACAGCGCGCTGTAGGGCCGAAAAGTTTTTCAGCGATATAATAAAAATGGAGCTCTAACAAACGATGAAAATTAACTATCAATCACTAGCGATCGCCTAACAATCTAATGGAATGATAAGAATCAACGTTTTGCGGAAATTGACGAGTGAAATGCGCAAACCCGTAATGAGGTGTCACTGCGCTGCTGCCAACCTCCGCGACATGAAGCGCGCCCTTGCGCCGAAAAGTTTTTCGGCGATTAAATAAAAATGGAGCTCTAACAAACGATGCAAATTAAGTAACAATCACTGGCGATCGTCTAACAATGTAATAGAATGACAAGAATCAACGTTTTGCGGAAATTTACGTCTTACATGTGCAAACCCGTAAGTCGCTGTCGCGGCGATGCAGCCAACCTTCGTGACCTGCAGCGCGCTCTAGCGCCGAAAAGTTTTTCGGCGATTAAATAAGAATGGAGCTCTAACAAACGATGCAAATTAAGTAACAGCCACTATCGATCGTCTAACAATGTAATAGAATGACAAGAATCAACGTTTGGCGGAAATTGATGAGCGACATGTGCAAACCCGTCAGCAGCTGTCACGGCGATGCTGCCAGCCGCCGCGACATGCAGTGCGTCCTAGTGCCGAAAAGTTTTTCAGCGATTAAATAAAAATGGAATTCTAACAAACGATGAAAATTCACTAGCAATTACTAACATTCGTCTAGCAATCGAATAGAATTATAAGAATCATCGTTTTGCTGAAATTGACGAGTTACATGTCCACAGCCCAAGTGTCCGTTGCGGTGATGCTGACAACTTCACGTCGCTCGCAGCGCGCTCTAGGGCCGAAAAGTTTTTCACTAATTTAATAATAATTGAGCTCTAACAAACGTTTTAAACCGACTAACATTCACTAACAAACGACTACCAATCGATTGGTCACGAAAAAAAGTTCGAAATCACTAGAAAACCATTTTCTGCGGCTAACTTTGGCATTAATTTGTTTTTTGTTTCATTCAATAAATAAAGTCTAACAAACGCTGGGTTTTGTCTAACAAACACTAACAAACGACTAACAATCGATTGGCGTAAAAAAAAATTTGATATTTCCATAGTCGGCGGCCAAGTTTATGGAGCTCCGATGAAGACGGTTCACAGCTGATGTACCTAACCTTCATTCATCTTTAAGTGTCAGAGTAATAAAATTTTGAGACAAAGTAAGGTATGTGATTAATATGCACACAGTACAGATAAAGCATTGTTTTTAAAATCAAACACTTTAGTTTTTAATTCTTGTGTCATTTTTTAGAGTACAAAACGAGTATGTACGACCAAAGTAGAGTGCACACACTGAAATTGAATTACAAGAATGAAAAACTGATAATATTTTTCAATTATCAAATACGGTATAATATTCGTAATATTTATCATGAAAAAATACTAATTTCTGTTCAGACTCTCAGTGAACAAGGAAACTTTTTTTGTCATCAATTATTGAATAAATTACTGTACGGGCGACAAAGTTTTCAGTCGGAATATTTAGTATACTTAAAAAAAAGACTTACCGTTTCTCGCTGTCAAAAAAGTTTTTCTTCATATGGACATGGGGAAATTACCGAGCCGTGATCGCCCGAAATTTTGACGTATGCTGTCGTGCTCGGTCTGTCGCGAAGTTAATCTCATCCGATCACTTTCACCTCATCAACCAGTATATTACTATACATAGCGTCCGCAGCACCCCTGCGCCGTCTATGTTGGAGCCATTTTCGGGGACGCTTTATCAGTGGCTTTGCACGGGAGTATGGTCTCCTGGTGTCTAGTCTCCATGAGTGTGCGGATAAGGCGTTCTCAAAGCTTGAGAGTATTATGTCGTGTTAGTGAGGCCATTCGAGTACGTCTGTACCGACATGCCAGGGAGACTAGAGGTAAGGAGTGGACACACAGTGTTTACGAAACGACCGCAAAAACGCAGCTATTAAGGAGGCGCTGCGATCGTATGTGTCCGATCGATTAGCTTCGCCTACTCGCTTCATGCTCTTGGAGTGCTCTCGGTGCTGTGACAGCACATTCGTGGTGGGGGACCCAACTGTTGCGTCTACCTCTCCTATTTCGCTTTCTTATTGTTTCAAGCTCATAATAGCAACTAATTATTAATGAAATTAAGTGGTGAACCAACTAAATAAACCGTCAAACCGAATATGAACCCCAAGCGTAGTCACAACTTAAATAATGGAAACCTACATCTTATTATAGCGCGCGCGCGCGGGTAGCGCGCTAGGATAATACACGACGATACTGGGGTTCAAATCTTGTTTTTTCTTACAAGCTTTTTCCCCCTTATACAATTATTATATCCATGAATTCTGTACTCTATTTTTCACCTACATCGTGAAAATACAATAATAAATCGAAAACGTCTTTGAAAGATAAACAGCGAGGTTGAATTTTTAATTTTTATATTTATTTCTCATATATGCATATGCACGTTTCTCATATCTTTCAACGATTCAATTGATAAATAATATCATTAATCAGAATTAATCAGAATTGAGGCGAACAAAACAGAAAACATACCCAATGAAAATGGAACCAACGGAAGAGAGAACAGCTCGAAGAAAATGCAGAATCGACGTTGCTACACTCTTTGGCAAACTTTACGTTCGCGGAGAATGAGATAGCTCGGCGTTGTTACAAACCATCGAGGTTTGCGACTCAAACACTGACACATGAGTACAGAAAAAACAATACAATAAGGACCATTTTTCAAGTGTCTCGTATTTTTTTATTTTATTTTCATCACAATAATAAATAAAAAAGGCTTGAAGATAAACCGACCCGTTACTAGCATTTTTTGTGCATGATTATTGTGAGCACACAACAGAACGGACAGTATTGATCATATTTCATACTCTTCTTTTTTCTTTTGTCTTCATTATTATTATTATTATTATTATTATTATTATTATTATTATTATTTCTAGCTGTAATGAATATACCTGTCCGTCATGAGAAGAAAATAAAAAGTAATTTATATATTTCATTGCCGATCACTCGGCTCAAATTTCCTGGTGACTCGTTTGGAGCTCGATCGCATCGGCCGGTCGTTTTATAGCTGCGGTCTGTGTGACCAGTACGATTTTTTGTATCATTCGGAGCGTCTCGGCGAAATTCGACAATTGAAATAAAGAAATCAGCAGCCAAATGAAATACGCAATAGAGATGGGACCAACGGAAGAAAGTACTGCTGGAAGAATCACTGCCACGATCTGCGGAAGCGTCTTGCTCGCGGAATATAACCGACCGAAAGGGAATCCAATAATTATCAATCTCCAAAATTAATTAGAATTGAGACAAAAACAGAAGAAATGCGTGTGTCACGACGACGTTTTCCATGCAATGATAATGAGGCGGACGAAGTGGAGGCAGACGTCGACGTCGACGTTTCTGAAGTAGTTGCGCTTAAGGGGCAGCGCCAGGGCCCACTGGAAAAAAGGAACTTGTCAAAAAATTGCGGTAGTATTTGCATGGAAAATAACTAATAAATGATGCTCCTTTTTATGCTTATTCCTCCAAGGAGAATGAAGCGTAAAGGTTATGTTTCGCATTAACTGAACCACATGCAAGAAAAAAGAAACTGAAGGCTAACCCTAATGACGATTGATTGGGAGGAATATTGAAAATAATCTTACCTTGGGCTTCGAAGTAAACAATTTCGTGTAGATTTTCACAATATTACAAAACACAATATTAAAAATGAGCCTCAAAGCGGACCACAAAGACACATCGAAATCAAATTCTTTTATTATTTGTGCGCATGCGTTGAGTTTGGACTATTATAATTATTTGAGACGTTATCGTCAGGAGAGCTGCTAGTGGCACGAACTCGAACTATTGCAAGTCGGATTTTTTAAGACGCTGGAACTACGTATTGGCCTATGCTGTGTCCACTCCTTACCTCTGGTCTCCCTGCGACATGCCCTCACGTGTGGCGGCTCGTCAGCTGACTGCATGCCTGGGACCCCATTCGTGTGTTGATTCGTGTGTTGACGTGTGTGTGTGCTGTGAGCGTTGTATCGTGTCCACAGTCTTATATACAGGTCTGGAAACTCTGACGATTTGGATGGTCCGCTTAAAAAAATATATTTCTTTCTCGTAGCTGCCACCAGTAGGGCGCTACTGGTAGATCGGTGCTCTGGAAGAGACAGAAACAGATTGTCGGTCTCTTTGTAATAACCTAAGCGAATTTTGCGAATTAAAACACCTTACCACTTTAAAGCAATACCGGAGTACATACTTCATATTGTTAATTTATTCTCGAATGCACCCAACCTCCAATACCATACCCCAAATGTGTAATATCACGGAGCGAGTACTATTTTATATCAGTATATACATAAATATCTATTCTCACTATATATATATATATATATATACTCGAGAGAAATGAAATCGCACATGTAAATACATTTTGAACAAAATGCAGTGCGCAATTTCGGGGTTTGTGGTTGTCCTTTTGGCTTTTGATGTTTCGATATAATTGGATAAGTATTGCAATAACCTTCAGCCTACATTTAAAAAATAGCGGTTTTTTTTTATTTGAAAATAAATTATTTAATTCAAAATATATTCATATGTGCGATCCCATTGCTCTCGAGTATATATATACACACATCACTTTTGTGCCTTTTCTTTACTTCAAAACCGACTTGAAAAACCGACAGACCATTTTTCTTAATCAACAGAGTATTAAGACAACGCCAGGAGATTCGGCTCGGAGACTTACACATAGCTGCTTATTACGAATCCATCAACTCACCCAGGTACCTAAATGAAGGCATATAAACAACAAATTGTTATATATGGAAAAAGATACACAGATGATGCGTTCGTAACATTTTTTTTATTAACAAGTTGGGGAATTGGGGACAATTACAACAAGAAAACCGCCAATATTTGCGAAATTGTTTGCATCGAATTTTTATTGTGTGCACAACTTGGAGTTTTTTTTAACGACGATTTTTTTTTTCCTTATCACATTTGCTTGTTAGGTTTTTTGTCTCATTCTGAGTCTTACATAATATACGATTGCGTAGGATAGAATTTCAGAAGCGTGTGCCGTGCAAGGAAACGTGAATGTGTACGTTTCTAGAACCTCGTCGAGGGTTAGCTCGAATACATTTTTAAGTGATGCATATTTCGCAAACACCCCTTCGACATGCTGAATAAGACGATAGAAGTACAGATTTGCATGAATTAAGCCACCGTGAGACTTGATATTCGTCAACAGCGCCACTGAAGATGAATGCGACGCATGCGACCGAATGGCTTTTTCGCAGAACTCGCAGGACTTGAATTTTTTTCTAAACTTGTTTGCAGAGATAACCTGTAATCATTATGAGTATTCTCATATTTGCACATTATGTCAAAGGGTGAAAATGCAAGTAAATATTGCTCATCGGATTACTGCTAGCGACGTCCATTTCCATGGCTCCAGTGTCTCAATCCATGTGTCCCAATCCCAACCCAATGATTCAGAATTACGCCTTTGAGGACCAGCAATCTGTGGTATGCCATGGCCGAGAAACGGAAATCCAGCAGTCTGCCCACATTTATTTTCCTTGTCGCCGTCGTCATCAAATTCCGTCGGAATGGCTGCTGTACTCAACTTCGGATGCTTGTAGGGAGTCTGTGATAAAAAATAGGAAGCATGTTTGTAATTCTTTTAGGTTACAAATAACATTTCTATAGTAAAAGAATGCAAGAAAGATATACAGGCAAAATTTATACCGAGAGCGTGGAAGGGAGAGTGAGAGAGAAGTAGAGGAATAGGCAGATACAAGTAAAGCGGAGTGTATGAAAAAAAGCTTGGAAGAAAAGATGAATGAAGATGAGCAAGAGGACAACTGTAAAACTAGAATCATTTACTCAAGGGCGGCAGAGAACGGGGAGGAAAAGAGAAGTCCGAATTAACAGAGAATAGGCAAAAAAGCTCTTGTCGGTGATGGCATATGAAAGAGCGAAGCAAAATGGAGCGGACTGTTCGATGAAGGGCAAGAAACAATTGTGGAAACGAATCGATCAAATATAGCCAAAAAAGGAACAATAAACAAAACAGTGAGCGTGTGCGATGACGAAATTTGAAATGACGACCCAGCGCAAAGGAGGGAGAGAACGTGAGAGAAAAAAGTATAGAACGTACCTTTGCAATGATCTCTCCATTTTAACCATATTTAATCCACTCGCGCTGTATGCATTGGGCGTTAAAATCCTTTTCGCATACAACGTGCGTAGGCCGCAACTGCTTATGCCCAGGAATTGCGGCTTCCCATTTTTTTAACAGTTCGATGTCTTTTGGCACACGAAACACCGATCGTTTTGTTTTTTCACTTTTATTACCCGTCTTACCTCCAGGTACAACGCACGAAGTCGGCATGATGAGGAAATAAATTTATACAAAGAGCTGCTCATGCACGCAGTAACGGAGAAGGAGAATAGGTTATGTCTATTACCCACGCTCGGGCACATATTTCGTACAGCGCCAAGTAGTGGCAGCATTGGGAAAGAAAAAATTTTATTTAACGGACCTTCCCCCACCACCGTAAATTTCCAGGAGTTTCCAGGCCTATATATAAGACCGTGATCGTGTCCTCTGCGAGGCGCGTGTTGAGCGTCGTTGCCAGAGAGACTAGAGAGAAGGAGTGGACACAGCATAGGCCAATACGTAGTTCCAGCGTCTTAAAAAATCCGACTTGGAATAGTTCCAGGTCGTGCCACTAGCAGCTCTCCTGACGATAACGTTTTAAATAATTATAATAGTCCAAACTTAACGCATGCGCACCAATAATAAAAGAATTTGATTTCGATGTGTTTTGTGCTCCGCTTTGAGGCTCATTATTAATATTATTGTGTTTTGTAATATTGAGAAAATCTTCATGTTACATGCGTATATTATTTTTCCATAATTCTCCTTCACATTCCCTCCAATAGATTTTCACATACGTTATAGCGATTTAAGTCCTTCGGAATTGAACTCATTTGAATTTTATATTGCAAAGTCATGCATTCTCCGAGCACACCTCGCATTGAGAAACTAAAATTGATCCGCTTAGTTTCAACCCCGATTTCTTCACAATGCTGATGTCTTCATCGGCAACTTGCGAAGCGAATGAACTTCAATGAGGACTCGGAAAAGCCACAGCCGCTCAGCCTATACGTATTTCGAATTTCGTCACTTAAAGGCAAACAAAATTGCTGATTGGCACCAAAATTTAGAGGCAACCCACCGTCGAGTTGCAATCATTTACGTTAGTCTCTCGCGAATCTTAGGACTGAGCGGAGCTCAACAGGGGCCGAGGCTCTCTGTACCCTGAGTCTTTTTCCGTGCCCTTAGAAGTTAGTTCCGAGTACGCGTCTTCGATTCTTAGCGATCAAGCATCACTACCCGAGGGTTAAGTGAGGCACTGAGGTGCAGCGTCTCATCACGCTTCGCAGGCTAAAAAGAACTCATTACCGTGTAGAAATAATTATTCGTTCAACCAATCGCTCAAATAATAACCCCAACCTGTAATTTGCGTACGTGAGTGTCATACTAAGGCACTGTCTTTGAGGAGACCCGAACGTCTAGCGTCAGCACGGTATCAAATTACAAGCTCATCAAATCGTAAGTTCAATCAACCCATGTTTACTGTAATAATTTCCAACTTTGTCAAACCGGCTTAACCAATGAAAGGAAACTGCGATAATAAGCTAAATTGTCAATAATAATTATCTGTATCAAAATTGTAACCTCCATTTCCAATTTCTCAAACCCTGATAACGAAATATATACACAAATTTCGACAGAGCATACTTGTCTCTTATTCAAAAGGCTCACGACCCTTATATTAACCAACTAGATAGGTGCGCAAAGCGCTTTAATAGCTAACCCGAAAAATATATTGAGATAGATCGGAAGACTCCAACTCTAGAGTCATTCCGAAATAAGTCTCAGCCCGCTCAGTAACCCGAGCGAGCATAACATTCACGAAATTGTTTTCCTCAAAGCCCAAGGTAGAATTATGTTTAATATTGCTCCGAATCAATCGTCATTAGGGTTAGCCTTCAGTTTCTTTTTTCATGCATGTAGTTGAGTTCATGAGAAACATAACCTTTACGCTTCATTATCCCTGGAGTAATAAGCATAAAATGGAGCATATCGTATAAGTTATTTTTCTTGCAAGTACAACTGCAATTTTTTGACAAGTTCCTTTTTTTCTCTAGTGCAGTTGCATTTACAAGTCACAAAAGATTAATATTGTTTGCATAGGGCAATTTTTTCAAACTCTCATTCGCATCGGTGAGAAAAATTAATGAACTGGTTGGTTCGTTAATATTGTAGCGGTGAACCAACTAAATAAACCTTAGTTGGTTCACCGCTTAATTTCTTTGATTAATAGTTGCTATTATGAGTTTGCAACAATGAGAAAGACAACGAAATAGGAGAGGTAGACGCAACATTTAGGTTCCCCACCACGAATGTGCTGTCAACAGCAACCGAGAGCACGGCAAGAGCACGAGAGTAGTAGGCGGAGCTAATCGATCGGACACATACGATCGCAGCGCGTCCTTATTTGCTGCGTTTTTGCGGACGTTTCGTAAGCACTGTGTGTCCACTCCTTACCTCTAGTCTCCCTGGTCGTTGCCGTGTCCTTCGTGAGGCGCGTTGAGCGGTTGGAGCGTCGTTGCCACGTCCTCGGTGAGGCGCGTGAGTGTCGTGGAGTTGTGGCGGTCCTGCTAGTTCCACCATCTCACCACTACGCGGCTACATATCGTTCCAGCGTTTCTCACAAGCGGTCGCAGGGGCATGCGTGCTAATATATACAACCGTCTTTCCCCTAGATCCTAACACCCAGCGCGTCTAGGGCAGGATGCAGTGACTTCGCCATACTGATGAGTCCGTCACTGTACCCGAGATGAAATACACAAATCTTTTCCTGCCTCTTTCCTACCTTACCGACATTACAGAATCTGGACAAGCTGCGGACAAAACAACTACGGGAGTAGAGAGCCACAGACCGAATCTCTACATTGGTGACCCCGACGTGATTACGAACACGCAACGTCAAAAACAAATGGAGTCAGACATCAACTATAGCCGTACGAGCCACTCAACAAGATAGCCAACAGCACGCACGCACGCACGCACGGCCACGGCGCTCACAGCTCACACACACACGGCAACAACCAATGCGCAGAGAAACGCGGAATCGACGGATCGGGAATGGGAAACTCCAGGTCTGGCGTTTCCCTTTCCCGATCCGTGGATTTCGCGTTTCTCTGCGCATTGGAAGTGGCCGCGTTCTTTGTTGAGATCCAGTTATAATTTTTCGTCGTCGTAGGCGATACGCCGAATGTACCGTGTGCGAGCATTCGCGCCTCCGGTATTATACTTATAATCGGCGACTGCCCAGGCGTGCTCATGTTTGTCCCAGGCGTGTTCATGTTTGTCTCATCATCACCGAGTCCTTGCTTAGCGTTCGCCACGCTCTTCACCTTGGACAAGCAACTCAGATTTTCGTACCAATGCCTCGTAGAGTCCTCGACGTCGCCGTTCATATCTGAGCCAGCGTCCTCCATTGCACAGTCTTCGATCCCCTCGAAGGCCTCTGTCGGTTCAAAATTCAGCTCGCAATCGACATCGCACGGACGTTTTTTCCCGTTATCGTAACGCGCAGCTGAATCGCCACTTGGCAACGAGGACGCGTTCGCCTTCATATCAAAGGCACTCAAGACTTGTTGCGACCGGTCCAAATCGGCTAGGTGGCGATTCAGCTGCGCGTTACGACAACCGGAAAAAACGTCCGTGCGATGTCGATTGTGAGCTGAAGTTTGAACTGACAGAGGCCTTCGAGGGGATCGAAGACTGCAATGGAGGACGCTGGCTCAGATATGAACGGCGACGTCGAGGACTCGTCGAGGCATTGGTACGAAAATCTGAGTAGCTTGTCCAAGGTGAAGAGCGTGGCGAACGCTAAGCAAGGACTCGGTGATGATGAGACAAACATGAACACGCCTGGGACAAACATGAGCACGCCTGGTCAGTCGCCGGTTATAAGTATAATACCGGAGGCTCGAATGCTCGCGCACGGTACGTCCGGCGTGTCGCCTGCGACGACGAAAAAATGATAACTGGATCCAGTCACTGGATCCAGTTATCCAGTGACTGGATCCACTGGCTGCACTGGATTCCAGTGCAGCCAGATCGCGCGTAAGCGTTACCCCTTCTTTAGTCTCTTACGCGCCCATCGCATCACACTAGCGCGTGTCCGTGAGCGAGCGACGCTCGGACATCTTCGGAAAAAGCCGAGTGCGGTCGAACTGGCCCGACCGCGCCTTCGGCAGCTACACCAACCCATAGACACGCTGAGCACGTTCATGTGCGGCCAAACCGAACGAAGGCTTCGAAGGAAAAAGCAATCTGAGCACGACTCGCGCGTGACGTCACCCGACGGCACGCGCGAGGCTTTTAGATGATTTCAATGCTTATTTAGCTCTTGATTCTCTGCGTTATTAATGTATACAAAAAACTGTATCGCGCACTCTGAACGCTTATTTTTTTAGTTTATACGTTACTTTAAATATAATAATAAATCTAAATTACAACTTATTTATCTTCTAAAAAATTGTTTACGCTTTACTCACACCCGTCCTTATGCCAAATAAATTATAATTCAGAAAATTAGGCGAAAATATATTTATATTCGTATTATTATATTAATTCTCATACTTGCATCAAGCGAGAGAGCATTATCCCCCAAAAAAAGTCAATTATCCGTCCGGCCGTGAACCGTAAGTGCCAGAAAGTGCGTTTTTAACACAAGCGATAAGATGGTCCCGTAGGTAGCGTTCCTGGCTTCGGTCCGCGGGGGCGCAGTAACGTTTCTCACGCTCAGCGCTTTTTTTTTTAATCATGATTACTATTAATTCTTATTTGATTAGTTATTTTTATTAGTTATCATAATTATTTTAATTAGTTATCTTTTAGTGTCGAAAAATTTATCGCGCACTCTGACCGCTTATGTTATTAGTTTTTACGTTAATTTAAATATAATAATAAATCTAAAATACAACTTATTTATGTTCTAAAAAATTGTTTGCGCTTTACTCACACCCGTCCCGATGCCAAATAAATTGTAGTTCATATAAGTAAGCGGAAATATATTTCTTCGTATTATTATATTCATTCTCATATACTTTCATCAAGCAATAAAGTATTATCCCCAAAAACAATCATCCATCCGGCCGCGAATCGTAAGTACCAGAAAGTGAACATACATTGACACAAAAAATTAAAGGAGCAAGAAAAGTTGAACTTCGTCAAAAATGGTGGTACAAAAAAAAGGATTTTGAAGCTTCAAGTTTCTAGTTTTAGTTCCGACAATGATTTTTTGTTGAGAATCACTGATTGCGCGGTCGGAAGAAATATCACGGCAAAAAAAAATTTGCAAATTTTTACGTTTTCAAAGTTCTGCACGGGTTTCGGAGATTTTTTTCGGACTTGACCAATATCAAGGTCATTGAGGCCGTTTAATTCACTTCAATTGGCTTTTTTTCTCCGTACGGCCATTTTTCACAGAGATATCTCAGGAACTAATGGTCGTACGGGAATTCGATCGGTAGTTTTGGAAACGTGAATACATACTCTACAAGCTCTGATTATTATTGTAGTGAAACTTTTATTTTTTATTTTTCCCATTAGTTTTAGAACAGTACAAAAAAACGATGTTTTCTTGGTTTTTATGAAATCCACCGCTACTTTGCAAATATTGCGATAAACACTAATGTTTATGGACGGTCATTCAGCTCAATATGTCCCCAAGAGCCATGCAAAATTCCAAGTTGATTCGATTATCGGCCTTTCTTGCCCGATTGACCAAAATTTGAAAAAAAATTAAAGGAGCAAGTTTACTCCTTTTCAGACATCATTTCATGATTATTCAGAGGAAAAAAAACTTTTCATTACTTTTCGTACAATTGGGTATTGACTACGCATTAAATGTTGAAAAAAAAACCCTGAAAATCATATTGACTAAAAATTTTGGGAAAAAAAATTTTTTAATACAAAAAAATGTTGAAAATTTTTTTTTATAAAAAAATCAATTTCGATTTTTTTTAAATTTGACATTTTTTTCAAATCAACATTGTACCGCCAGCATTAGAATTAGCCAAAGCGTACCACGTGGAGGTACGCTTTGGGTAATTCTAATGCTGGCGGTACAATGTTGAATCGAAAAAAATTTCAACATTAAAAAAAAAAATCGAAATAGATTTAAAAAAAAAATGTCACCCTTTGCGCTATTAAAAAAAAAAAAATTCGAAAATGTTTAGTCAATATGATTTTCAGGGTTCTTCTCCAATATTTAATGCGTATTCAATACCCGATTGTACGAAAAGTAGTGAAAAGTTTTTTTTCCTCTTAATAATCATGAAATTATGTCTGAGAAGGAGGAAACTTGCTCCTTTAATTTTTGTTCATGTTTTGGTCAATCGGGCAAGAAAGACCGATGAACGGCTCAATTTGGAATTTTGCATGGCTCTTGGGGACATATTGAGCTAAATGACGGTCCATAAACATTAGTGTTTATCGCAATATTTGCAAAGTAGCGGTAGATTTTATAAAAACCAAGAAAACATCGTTTTTTTTTGTACTTTTTTAAAACTAATGGCAAAAAAATTTTTTGTTAACCTACAATAATAATCAGAGTTTGGAGAGTATGTATTCACGTTTCCAAAGCTGCCGGTCGAATTCCCGTACGACCATTAGTTCTTGAGATATCGATGACTGAAGACAAAAGGACGTTTGTTCATTCAAAGGCCGATATCTCAGCGAACAATGATTGTACGGAGATAAAAAAAGCAAATTGAAGTGAATTAAATAGGCTCAATGACCTTGATATTGGTTACGTCCGAAAAAAATCTCTGAAGCCCGTGCAGAACTTTGAAAAGCGTAAAAATTTGCAAATTTTTTTTTGTCGTCATATTTCTTCCGACCACGCAATCAGTGATTCTAAAAAAAAATCATTGTCTGAACTAAAAACTAGAAATTTCAAGCTTCAAAATCCTTTTTTTTTGTACGACCATTTTTGACGAAGTTACAGCCTTTCGAAAAACACGAAAAAAAATGGTCAACTTTTCTTGCTGCTTTGATTTTTCTGTCAGTGTATGTGCACTTTCTGGTACTTACGATTCGCGGCCGGATGGATGATGGCTTTTGGGGATAATACTATATCGCTTGATGAAAGTACATGGGAATGAATTTAATAATACGAAGATAAATATATTTCCGCTTACTTCTATGAATTACAATTTATTTGACATAGGGACGGGTGTGATAAAGCGCAAACAATTCCTTAGAAGATAAATAAGTTGTATTTTAGATTTATTATTATATTTAAATTAACGTAAAAACTAATAAAATAAGCGGTCAGAGTGCGCCATAAATGTTGCGACACTAAAAGATAACTAATTAAAATAAATATGATAACTAATAAAAATAACTAATCAAATAAGAATTAATAGTAATCATGATTAAAAAAAGAAAAGCGCTAAGCGTGAGAAACGATCCTGCGCCCCTGCGGACCGAATCCAGGAACGCTACCAACGGGACCATCTTATCGCTTGTGTTAAAAACGCACTTTCTGGCACTTACGGTTCACGGCCGGATGGATAATTGACTTGTTTTTGGGGATAATACTTTATCGCTTGATGAAAGTATGAGAATTAAGGCAGAACACCACTGTGACCCCCTGTTTTTTTGCCATTTTTCAAGAATTTTTTTTTGTGGGAAAAAAAAGAGATATTCGAAATTTTTTTTTTGTTTCGTTCGTTGTTTATTGAAGATACATAAAAAAAAATTCAAATTTTTCACGCCTCATGGTGATGCTGGGGAAGCTCCCGCGTCAGGTACTGTTGCCTCTGCAGTGGTTCGCGGCACGCAGCAGAACTCTCTTCAAAGTCGATCTGAAAAAAAATACCGAGTGTTTTCGTTAATAATATGATATTTTGAAGAGAAGTACACAGGGATTTGAACAAATTGAAACAATTGAACAAATTGAATTTGAAAAAATTGAAACAATTTGGGCCGATAGTTATCCCCAACGTCTCCAAAACTTTCATGAGGCTTCTCAGGCCATCATTAAATAATAATACCGCGATATCAGCTGCAATATCGACGATTTTCTTGCTCCCGGACTGACACTTGGGGGCTATTGCCCAAACTGATTTGTTGTAGCTTTCGTTGTTGTTTTGCGTGAAGCCGCCCAAACAACGCTGCAGCAAATCGTCTCTGCTCAAATTTTCGAAGACTGGCGTAATTGCCTCCAATACTTCCTCAGAAAGAAGCGGCTTATGGCGATTTTCAGAAATATAACCGCTTGCGACCGCTCGCTGCTACAACTACGTTGTTGCGGCTCACTATCTGTGGATATTTTATGTTTGATCCCATGAAAAAATTGCCGACACGAACAATACGGCCGATGTCCGGCCCAGTACTGGCTAACCGATTGTTGGCAACCAATGTTGGCCCGACATTGAAACAACGGTTCTGCCATTTTTCAGTCGACCCTCTTTACGGAGCCCGGCATCCGACATCGAGCCGATGTGGGGACAGTACCGGTTAACGACCTAGGGCCGACTGTTGGCGTAGACGGAGAAGCCAACCGTGGGCCAATACTGTCTGCCGTTAATTGTCCTGCGTTCATTTCTAATCCCGGCAACCGGTACTATACCAATGTCGGGCCAGTATCGGCTGCCCTGGAGAGCCGACTGTTGGGGTGGGCTACTGGAGCCGACCATGGGCCAATACTGTTCGCCAATAACTGTCCTACGTTCATGCGTACTCTCGGCATACCGCAATATGCCAATGTCGGGACAGTATCGGCTAACGACGAAGAACCGACTGTTCGCGTGAATAGGTTGAACCAATCACGAGCCGGCATCACTCCACGTTACGTGTCTTATGAATTGCCCGCCAGTCGCCATTCAGTGTCGTATCGATGCAGACCGCGAACTAAGAGTAGCGTCCATCGTCGCTTTTTCGTGCAACAGTAATTTTTTCCCTTATGCTCCTACCGTATTCTCAATATGAATAAACAAAAGAGATATGATAAACTGAAAAAAGTGCGAAAAAAATTATGTTGGAATAAACTGTTATTGAAGCACGAAAAATGTGTCATGAATCAAGAGTCATGTTTGACAGAGAAAAAAATCCTCGAAAATAATGTTAAAAAAGCGGAGTGTGAGAACACTCTTGAGTATGTGGAAGAAATTATTGAACACGGGGACGATAAAAATGATGAAAATGAACAACTAAAAAATTGTAACACGAGTGACCGATAATGCCCTGAGTTGTATCGGTCGATACTCGGGGCATTATCGTACCACTGTTGGTTATGGACTGGACCAAAGTTGGTACGATATTGGCTTGAACATGGGCCAATGTTGGCACAGGCGTCGGGCCGCTCTTAATACCAACGATGGCATAGTCTTGGGCCGACCTTGGCACGAGCGACAGCACCAACGCTGGTACGATATTGGCTGTAACTTGGGCCAACCTTGGCACTACCATCGGGCCGGTGTTGAGTCCAACGTCGGTACGATATCGGTAGCCACCCTTGGCCCGAGGATATCATTCCGACAACGGACCATTAATGCACCGACATTCATGCCAGAGAACGGCCAACCATACAGGAGAGTTGGCGCATTACTGGGCCAATGTCGGACCAGTTGTACATTTTTTCATGGGATAGTTGCCCAAATTGCCTTCCTCATTTTTTCAACATCATCGCTGTTCCTCCGAATAGCCAAGCCGTAATAAGTGCTCAACTCGTCAATCAATTTTCCGGTGAGCTTTCCTCTGCCAGACAATCCTTTTTGTTTTTTCACGATTTCGCGGAGGCGCGTCCCCATGCGTTTTTGGACATGATCGATCGACTCTTTTTTTTATCTCAAAACCGTCGTATGGATCGCTATTCGATATGCCCAGACACGTTTTAGAATCGCCGTCACCAATATAATATTTATATTTTATGCCATAGAGCTCTTCAGACCGTTGAAACATTTTGACAGCTGAGTCAACTTCCATTTTTCCGGAGGAGCCGCTATGGTTCGCCTGGCACTCATCGTCGTGGGTACCCATGAAAAAATGTACAACTGGTCCGACATTGGCCCAGTAGTGCGCCAACTCTCCTGTATTGTTGGCCGTTCTCTGGCATGAATGTCGGTCCATTAATGGACCGTTGTCGGAATGATATCCTCGGGCCAAGGCTGGCTACCGATATCGTACCGACGTTGGACTCAACACCGGCCCGACAGTAGTGCCAAGGTTGGCCCAAGTTACAGCCAATATCGTACCAGCGTTGGTGCTGACACTCGTGCCAAGGTCGGCCCAAGACTATGCCATCGTTAGTATTAAGAGCGGCCCGACGCCTGTGCCAACATTGGCCCAAGTTCAAGCCAATATCGTACCAACTTTGGTCCAGTCCATAACCAACAGTGGTACGATAATGCCCCGAGTATCGACCGATACAACTCAGGGCATTATCGGTCACTCGTGTTACAATTTTTTAGTTGTTCATTTTCATCATTTTTATCGTCCCCGTGTTCAATAATTTCTTCCACATACTCGATAGTGTTCTCACACTTCGCTTTTTTAATATTATTTTCGAGGATTTTTTTCTCTGTCAAACATGACTCCTGATTCATGACACATTTTTCGTGCTTCAATAACAGTTTATTCCAACATAATTTTTTTCGCACTTTTTTCAGTTTATCATATCTCTTTTGTTCATTAATATTGAAAATACGGTAGGAGCATAAGGGAAAAAATTACTGTTGCACGAAAAAGCGACGATGGACGCTACTCTTAGTTCGCGGTCTGCATCGATACGACACTGAATGGCGACTGGCGAGCAATTCATAAGACACGTAACGGGGAGTGATGCCTGCTCGTGATTGGTTCAACATATTCACGCGAACAGTCGGTTCTTCGTCGTTAGTCGACACGGTCCCGACGTTGGCATATTGCGGTATGCCGAGATTACGTATGAACGTAGGACAGTTATTGGCGAACAGTATTGGCCCATGGTCGGCTCCAGTAGTCCCCCCCAACAGTCGGCTCACCGGGGCAGCCGATACTGGCCCGACACTGGTATAGTACCGGTTGCCGGGATTAGAAATGAACGCAGGACAAATAATGGCAGACAGTATTGGCCCACGGTCGGCTTCTCCGTCTACGCCAACAGTCGGCCCTAGGTCGTTAACCGGTGCTGTCCGCACATCGGCCTGATGTCGGATGCCGGGCTCCGAAAAGAGAGGCGACTGAAAAATGGCAGAACCGTCGTTTCAATGTTGGGCCAACATTGGCTGCCAACCATCGGTTAGCCAGTACTGGGCCGGACATCGGCCGTATTGTTCGTGTCGGCAATATTTTCATGGGTACTTTTCCATTCCCAGTACTCCGCGGTGCTTTCTTTTTTCCCAATGCTCGCAAGCTTTGCAATATTTCGATTTCACCATAACGTTGATCACTTTTTTAATGTACCAGCCGATTAGCGATGTTATGCCGAAAAGCGAGCTGAAACCGCGCTTACGCCACGATCCGTCGCCTGAAACGATAATTCCGTCCTCCACTCCATTTTCCAACGACATTATCTCCTCCTCAAGCGCAGCCTTTTGTTTGCTCACGGTGCTCACAGCTTTAGTGGCAATCGAAATCGAATTTAAGATTCGATCGTAGAAAGATTGAAATATGGGGCGCGGTAGGTCCATAAATGCGCAAAACTTCATCAGGCCATTCAAACCGACGCCAAGAAGACGCGTACTGAATACGATCCGACGATTTATTTCGTATGCATGTCAATCATAGGACACGAATTGATTTGCACTTTTTCACAATTGCCGCAATCGACCTCGATTTTAAATCCGAGTCCGCGCAAACTTTTTTCAGTAAACTTTATATCGTGATCACACACTTTGCACTTCACTAACGTCGATATAATGTTCAATGCATTGACGAGGTGTACTATACGATAACCGAATTCGTTAGTATCACCGACCTCCAAATCCTCCGACGATTTTAACTTTTTCGCCGACGTGCTCACATACTCTGCAGAACTATTTTCGGAGCTCTAACGGTTCGGAGGTTTTCGATTCGAAATTTTCGTTCGACTCCTCGTCACATAGCTCCGTTTTGTTCCCTTTTTCCCCGCGTACACTTTCGGATTATCCATTTCAATGTGCAAAGAATAATTCTGAGCGTTCGATATTTTTAAACGAAACGATTCGGAGCGTTTAAACACGAGTAGCGTCGATTCTATTTGCAAACTGACGCTATGACGCTATCCCTATACCTGCCTTGAAAATTTTTCAATTGTCGCCACCTATGGCTTTTTTCGAAACATATTTATAACAATAGCCGGTTTTTGTGAAGGGAGACACAAGAATACCTGGGAAAGATCCGCAGGACCTGGGAAAGGCCCGGTATACCTGCCGACCCTGAGGCGCGCAGCTGCGCGGGACCCCGAGCGTCACGGAGCGCTGCACCACTCCACAAAATATTCAATATCTCCGAAAATAATTATTTTTTCGACCTGGGTCCAACGGCATCTTAATCTTAAATGTATTTTAGATTTTTCTAGATGGTTTTCAAAAAATCGATTTTTTGAAGCCGTTACTGTGGTGTTGTCCCTTAATAGAATAATACGAATATAAATATATTTTCGCCTACTTTTCTGAATTATAATTTATTTGGCATAAGGACGGGTGTGAGTAAAGCGTAAACAATTTTTTTTAATATAAATAAGTTGTAATTTAGATTTATTATTATATTTGAAGTAACGTATAAACTAAAAAAATAAGCGTTCAGAGTGCGCGATACATTTTTTTGTATACATTAATAACGCAGAGAATCAAGCGTAAATAAGCATTGAAATCATCTAAAAGCCTCGCGCGTGCCGTCGGGTGACGTCACGCGCGAGTCGTGCTCAGATTGCTTTTTCCCTCGAAGCCTTCGTTCGGCTTGGCCGCACTGGACGTGCTCAGCGTCCATGTATTGGTGTAGTTGCCGAAGGCGCGGCCGGGCCAGTTCGACCGCACTCGGCTCTTTCCGAAGATGTCCGAGCGTCGCTCGCTCACGGACACGCGCTAGTATGATTGCGATGGGCGCGTAAGAGACTAAAGAGGGGGTAACGCTTACGCGCGATCTGGCTGCACTGGATCCAGTTATCATTTTTCGTCGTCGCAGGCGACACGCCGGACGTACCGTGCGCGAGCTTTCGAGCCTCCGGTATTATACTTATAACCGGCCACTGCCCAGGCGTGCTCATGTTTGTCCCAGGCGTGTTCATGTTTGTCTCATCATCACCGAGTCCTTGCTTAGCGTTCGCCACGCTCTTCACCTTGGACAAGCGACTCAGATTTTCATACCAATGCCTCGACGAGTCCTCGACGTCGCCGTTCATATCTGAGCCAGCGTCCTCCATTGCAGTCTTCGATCCCCTCGAAGGCCTCTGTCGGTCCAAACTTCAGCTCGCAATCGACATCGCACGAACGTTTTTCCCGGTTGTCGTATCGCACAGCTGAATCGCCACCTAGCCGATTCGGACCGGTCGCAACAAGTCTTGAGTGCCTTCTATATGAAGGCGAACGCGTCCTCGTTGCCAGGTGGCGATTCAGCTGCGCGTTACGACACGGGGATAAACGTCCGTGTGATGTCGATTGCGAGCTGAAGTTTGAACCGGCAGAGGCCTTCGAGGGGATCGAAGACTGTGCAATGGAGGACGCTGGCTCAGATATGAACGGCGACGTCGAGGCATTGGTACGAAAATCTGAGTTGCTTGTCCAAGGTGAAGGGCGTGGCGAACGCTAAGCAAGGACTCGGTGATGATGAGGCAAACATGAACACGCCTGGGCAGTCGCCGGTTATAAGTATACTACCGGAGGCTCGAATATTCGCGCACGGTACATCCGGCGTGTCGCCTACGACGACGAAAAATGATAACTGGATCTCAACAAAGAACGCGGCCACTTCCAATGCGCAGAGAAACGCGGAATCGACGGATCGGGAAAGGGAAACGCCAGACCTGGAGTTTGTGCCGGCTACCAATAGTCGTCCGAAAATGGCCCGTATGTCGAACAACGGAGGAGAGCCCATGGCCGCGGAATGGAACAACAGAATCTCGAGAGAACGTCAAGAGCGAAGCCACGACGCTCCCAGGCACACACTCAGCTGACGAGCCGCCAATACGTGAGGGCATGTCGGTACAGACGTACTCAAATGGCCTCACTAACACGGCATAATACGCTCAAGCTTCGCGAACGCCTCATCCGCACACTCCTCCAGCATACTTCACACCGCTGTCACTGGGTGGCTACTGTGGCGGTCCTACTAGTTCCACCATCTCACCGCTACGCGGCTACACATCGTTCCAGCGTTTCTCACAAGCGGTCGCAGGGGCATGCGTTCTTGTGGCGGTCCTGCCAGTTCCACCATCTCACCGCTACGCGACTACACATCGTTCCAGCGTTTCTCACAAGTGGTCGCAGGGGCATGCGTTCCAATATATACAACCGTCTTTCCCCTAAATCCTTACACCCAGCACGTCTAGGACAGGGTGCAGTGACACAGCCCCACTGATGAGTCTGTCACTGTACCCGAGACGAAACGCACAATCTTTTCCTGCCTCTTCCTACCTTACCGACATTACAGACCTGGACAAGCCGCGGACAAACAACTACGGGAGTAGAGAGCCACACAGACCGAATCGCTACATTCTAATATATACAACCATCTTTCCCCTAGATCCTAACACCCAACGCGTCTAGGGCAGGGTGCAGTGACACAGCCCTACTGATGAGTCTGTCACTGTACCCGAGACGAAACGCACAATTATTTTCCTGTCTCTTCCTACCTTACCGACATTACAGAACCTGGACAAGCCGCGGACAAAACAACTACGGGAGTAGAGAGAGCCACAGACCGAATCTCTACAGAGTGTGTGTACACGAGCAGTAACCGGCTCTGCTCGTGTGGTGAGCCTTGTGGCTGGCTCGCTGATTGGCTCGTACGGCTGTAGTTGATGGCTGAGTCCATTTTTTGACGATGCGTGTTCGGGATCACGTCGGGGTCCCCAATGTAGAGATTCGGTCGGTGGCTCTCTACTCCCGTAGTTGTCCGCGGCTTGTCCAGGTTCTGTAAGGTCGGTAAGATAGGAGGAGGCAGGAAAAGATTTGTGCATTTCGTCTCAGGTGCAGTGACACAGCCCTACTGATGAGTCTGTCACTGTACCGGAGACGAAACGCACAAATATTTTCCTGCCTCCTCTTATCTTGCCGACCTTACAGAACCTGGACAAGCCGCGGACAACTACGGGAGTAGAAAGCCACCGACCGTATCTCTACAAACGTAAAGAAAATCAAAACGAAAAATGATGGGAAAAAATCAAAACTGAGATCTATTAACCTGCAAACTATGAAACTGTGTGTATATGGTATGTAAATATGATTAGTAAATATGATGTGAAAATTTGTAAAACTTGTCTGCATTAACCATTCTAATGAATTTTCTTGTTTCAACAAATAAATTTTGTTTGTTACAGATTCCGTAACAAAAACATTGAACCAATTTCTATATTTCGTGATTATTCTCCACAGCAAACTATATCTATATGAAAATTCTATCTTCATACAAATTTCCTCGACCAATTGGTTTCATACTTAACCCTCGAACGCTAACGATGGGTTGTTTATGTCCGGGCCAAAAGCTGAAAACGATCTGCACGTCTCCGTATTTTGTATAAAATTGTTATTCAATTTTTTTCGGATGGGACTAATTATTATCATTTAGTTGAGGTTCCAAAAAAAGCCCATGAATTTTTACAGATTTTTTCAAAAGTTTTAAAATCGTGAGATAAGCGAATAAAACGGACGACCCATCGTTAGCTTTAACGGGTGCTCAAAACACCTCTAGCGTTTGAGGATTAATTTGATCAAATTATCGCTGCATATGATGTAGCAGAGGGTGCTTTTGGACATCGTACGGCATTGATTTTAGAACTAATTTGATCAAATTAGCGCTCTGTATGCAGTAACACAGGGTGCTTTCTGCATGTTATACGGAATCAATCTGTCGCTGCTTCACTTCGGTTCGCTTGGGAAACAGCGCAGTCCTTCTCGTATAACTTTTGCGGAGGTTTCGACACCACTGCGTTCGTACTCCTTACCTCTAGTCTTCATGTGTACAACAGGGGCGGATTTGATCCGTTGGTCGCCCTAGGCATATGAAACATCGCCGCCCCCTACTCGCTGTAGAGCACGAAAAACTCAATGAAGTATAGGAATAAAATTAACATAAAAAACAACGAGTCAGTAAATGATAAAATTATATCAATCAGTATTTCGCAGATACTATACAATGAATCGTTATTTACAAATTGTCTTTTGTCTGGCTTTCTGAGCAGCGAATTTTTTTATCAAATCATCACAATCCAAAGACCGTAGCAACTGTGATTCGATGCAGAGGATAGCCAGAGCATTCAACCTGTCCTCGTTCATTTTCGAGCGCAAATAATTTTTCTTTTTTGTGATTGTGTACCTACTCATCAGGGCCGCTTGTTTTAGTATAATTTTTACCGAATATCGCCTACGCGAAGGACCGAGAGGCGAAAGGCGCGATTACTAAAAAAAAAATCCCAAGTTTTGCCGCCCCCTAAATTTTGCCGCCCTAGGCCCGGGCCTACTCGGCCTATCGGTAAATCCGCCCCTGGTGTACAACCAAGGAGACTAGAGAGAAGGAGTCGACACTCCCGCCTAAAACAGTTCTTTCAATCGGTCGCAGAGATATAGTGCTCAGTTCCGCCGCAGGCGTCGCTAGTGTTCCCCAGAGCCCACAATATATAGTAATACAAAACTGCGTAAGGTGAAACTGACCGTGTTATGGCGGCAAAATTGTTTGCGCCTGTCAAACACAAAAATATCTGTCGTGTACACCAGCACAGCAGCTATATAAAACCTTCGCCAGCGAATTCTTTTTCAGCGAATTTAATTATTTTTTTGCGACGGCAACGGCAAAGAAGAAGCAGGAAGTATTTCAAGACTTACTGTTTAGTTATATAGATATATAACTAAAATATATCAATAAAGTCTGTTTCTTTTTTTTTCACTGTGGCGTACCAAACCGATCATTTTGAAAACATTATATAATCTAATAAGGTGCCCAAAGATTATATGAAAAAAATTTCGTTTTTGTACCCCAAGTGGATTATAGTAAAAAAAAAATAAAACAAGGAACATTATTTTTTTTTAAACCTTAATCTTTCGCAAAATGTTCTATAATTTTATTCCGTAACACGTTTGATCGTAACAAGTACCAAATAAAAATCGAATCGATCCACTGAAGCGTTTCCTGAATTTTTATTGTTTTTTATTTTTTTTAAATTCATTTTTCCAAAACTATTTTGTTGGCGGGGATGAAATTTTCAGAAAATTTGGTTTTTTTCTTATACCTCAGAATATACTCTTAATTTCGCTAGAGAAAATGCGGGGGCAATTTTTCCCTACGGTAAGTAGGGAAAACCCGGAACCCGGAACCCGGAAACCCGGAACCCGGAAAGACCCGGCTATGGTCTTTCAACTATTGATGGCAGTAAATTAAAGAATATATTCTTCCATGTTATTTTTGTTCGATTTCGTTTGGGATTGGACGAGTCCTTTGATTGGTTAAAACTGCTTCAATTCGCTCGTACAACCAAATATCTATACGAAAGCAGAAGAAAAAAATTTTAACTACCGAGGCTCGAATTCAAGACCTTCATACAGTAATCTAGCGTCCTACCAACTTCGCCACACAATGATTTGCCAATAAAATCTTCTCATATTTAAGTGATTGCCGTGCTGGGGGTTCAATTAGGCTTGACGGCTTGTTCGGTACGTTCATCGCTTTATTCGCGTTTCATTATAATTAACTATATTTTTAAACATAACAGGCAAATCATAAGTTTCCATAATAAAATACCTCGTGCTGTACTTATTATATAATTATTATATCTCATGTGCTTATTATATAATAAGCCCATGTGAATAAAACAACACGAGTTGTTTTATTAATATTATTTATATTTTATTTATTATATATATGTACACAATATTATTATATATTATAATAGAAGGGATCCCCACTTGGGTGTATTATCGTTCGGGTGTGCGAAAGAAAACACACCATGACTATTCCAAGTGAGTACGAGAGAGAAACACGATCACCCCAGTTTTGTGATTGGTCGTTGCGGCGGAGCTCGGACCTTATGCAGTTTTGTATTACTATATATTATGGGCTCTGGGGAACACTAGCGATGCCTGCCGCGGAACTGAACACTAACTCTCTGCGACCGATTGAAAGAACTTTATACATACAGGCTAGGATAGGGAGTTTGGACTCCTTTACTCTAGCCTCCTTGTGTACAACGCTCCCATTTTCGGCGTGCCTCGGGAATGGCGCTAAATTGCGGCGGCGAGTTCGGGAATATAATTTTGTGATCATCGCCTCTGTCGAGGTTGCAGATTTCCTTGTAGCCGTGCGAGTCCTGATCACCGCTGAAGTCGGTATCACAGTCAGCGTTAACATGAATCGGCAGCTCGGCGGGGGAAAATTCTACGCCCATCGCAAATCGTACTTACTCGGCAGGCGAACGGAGCGAGGTTTTCCGTCCCATCGAGCTCGACATATTTGTGTGGCCGTACTGCGGATTAGAATATGCATTAAATGAATTTCAAAGTCACAAACATGTATCGAGATCATTGTTTTCTCTTGGTTGTCTGTTTATGCCGAAACTACGGTTTAAAAAATTAACGACGCAACGCGTTGAAAAATAAAACGCCGAAACGACCGTGGAACATTCAAAGAGAAATCTTAGCCCTTGCCGCGGTCGTTTCGGCGGTATTTTTTCAACACTAAACATTATAGATGAGTGTGTATCATAAATGTTTCTCTATCCTTAATGAGCGTCGTGGTTGAGTTCGCAACCTGGGGGATTGCCAATGCTTGCGGTCCGAGTTCCATCCCCGGTGAATCCTTTTTTTATCTTTTTTTTCCTTCATTTTATATTGAAAAAAAAATCGAACTTCCTCTCACTTTGGCTACTCTCGCCTGTTCGGCGATTATGTTATATATATGTTTAATTTTTTTTTTAACATTGCTACCGCGAATCGAGCCTGCGTCGTCCGTACTCAGAGCCTAGAGTGGGAGGAATCCGATCTGTGCATTTCAAAGTGGCTACAAAAGTGTGATCAAACAGGGATAGCGCCACTATCTCTATGACCTCGAGAAGTAAGCTGAGTATCGATGTCGTGTAAGAGAGATGGACGAGAATCGAATATACATCTAGCTTCCATGGCAAATACAGTAAACCCTCGCTTATCCGAGGCAATGTGGGGAGTGGGTAGCTCAGATAATACATAGAACAGTAGCAATATAGGACTATTCCACGCATGGGCATTGCAGATTCTTTCGTTTTATCCCAGATTCTGCGTATAATCCGAGGATACACTGGATATTGCGGAGGACTCGGGTGCGTCACGTGACTCGGATGATGCGGAACGTCGGTTAATTCAAGGTCGGATAAACGAGGTTCTACTGTACCAACAAATACAACAATATACGCACAATATTCGAATAATTTGAGAATTGTTGAGATCGAATTTTCGAGCCATGCCAGCTTTGATGTTCACAAGAGGACACAGATATTTCATCTTTAAAACATTAACGCATGTTTTTATCTTGAAAACATTGAAGCAAGCAATATCGCTTCGACTTTATATTGTTATTACGGCGTTTTTCTCAAATCGAAAAATAGTTCCTGGCCTTTTTTTGCGTCAATGAGTAATTACAATTTCGGTAAAACTATAGAATCACGGCTCCAGACCAATTTCAATGCCAACATTTTTTTTTGCCCTGAACGCCTTTATAATGTCATCACGTCTGACATTCGGCGGGGGGGGCGGCGACATTTTTTATAATTCCATAAATTATGGGCTCTTGAAGTTTGCGGAAACGAGGGACAAAATGGCGCATTGTAGACACACACTACATACGCGCGCGCGCACACACACACAAACCCGTGTACTTTCATCGATCCCAAAATATGGCCGCCAAAAATATATTATGAACGGGTACATAGCGGAATTCATGTTTCATCGGACATTTCCGATTCATATTAACGGACAACACCACTGTGACGGCTTCAAAAAATCGATTTTTTGAAAACCATCTAGAAAAATCTAAAATACATTTAAGATTAAGATGCCGTTGGACCCAGGTCGAAAAAATAATTATTTTCGGAGATATTGAATATTTTGTGAAGCGGTGCAGCGCTTCGTGACGCTCGGGGTCCCGCGCACCTGCGCGCCTCAGGGTCGGCAGGTATACCGGGCCTTTCCCAGGTCCTGTGGGTCTTTCCCAGGTATTCTTTTGTCTATCATGTCCAAAAACGTATGGGGACGTGCTCCGCGAAATCGTGAAAAAACAAAAAGGATTGTCTGGCAGAGGAAAGCTCACCGGAAAATTGATTGACGAGTTGGGCACATATTACGGCTTGGCTATTCGGAGGAACAGCGATGATGTTGAAAAAATGAGGAAGGCAATTTGGGCAACTATCAAACATAAAATATCCACAGATAGTGAGCCACAACATGACGACTGCCCAGTGGGAGCCGAGTCGTGGTGTTCGTAGCAGCGAGCGGTCGCAAGCGGTAATATTTTTGAATATCGCCATAAGCCGCCTCTTCCTGAGGAAGTATTGGAGGCAATTACGCCAGTCTTCGAAAATTTGAGCAGAGACGATTTGCTGCGGCGTTGTTTGGGCGGCTTCACGCAAAACAACAACGAAAGCTACAACAAATCAGTTTGGGCAATAGCCCCCAAATGTCAGTCCGGGAGCAAAAAAATCGTCGATATTGCAGCTGATATCGCGGTATTATTATTCAATGATGGCCTGAGAAGCCTCATGAAAGTTTTGGAGACGTTGGGGATAACTATCGGCCCAAATTGTTTCAATTTTTGCGTTGAAACCGACGCAGCGCGGATCGAGCTGGCGGAGCGCTCGCTCACAACGCTGCAAAAGAGGCAAGAAGAGCCTCTACAAGTTCGAGAAAAGATGCTAGGGACAATGATTTGCTTCTTGAAGGCCAGCTATATGGTGCCGGCATCGCTGATTAAAGGTAAAAAAAAATTTTTCCAATTTATCGCATAAATTAACAAACCTAAAACTTTGAACGCGTTTTTCCCAAAACCACTTTTTTGAGTGCGGCACGCAGCAGAACTCGAGCAATTTTTATCCGATCGACTTCAAATTTGGACTGCATCAATAAAACTAGATTATCTAAAGAAGTATATAGGATTTTTTCGATATCTCAATAATAAAAAAAGTTATAGCCTATTTTCGACGAGAAATGTTGCTCGAAAATCGTCCTTTAATTTCAAAAGCGTGCCTATTTTTTAAAAATCAATATTTTTTCAAATCCCTATGTACTTCTCTTCAAAATATCATATTATTAACGAAAACACTCGGTACTTTGTTTCAGATCGACTTTGAAGAGAGTTCTGCTGCGTGCCGCGAACCACTGCAGAAGCAACAGTACCTGACGCGGGAGCTTCCCCAGCGTCACCATGGGGCGTGAAAAATTTGAAAATTTTTTTTTGTGTATCTTCAATAAACAACGAACAAAACAAAAAAAAATCGAATATGTCTTTTTTTCCCACAAGAAAAAATTCTTGAAAAATGGCAAAAAAACAGGCGGCCACAGTGGTGTTCTGCCTTAAACTTATGCAATTTTTGTTTCCGCAATCGCAGATTATTTCAATTCTTCCGACGACAGCACAAACTCTCACCGTGATTATCAATTTGATGGCTAAATTAAAAGAAAAAGTTACAAAATGAAAAATCATGTTATGTATTTCTTTTCTACCCTCCACCGTAATGACACTTTTCAAAGTTTTTTTCGTATTAGGGCTTTCCCCACCATAATTCAACATGTAACATCATTTTTTATCTATAACAATACCCTAAAAAAAATTTGGACCGATTTTGGGCTGGAGCCGTGATTTTATAGTTTTACCGCAATTTCTTTCGTGTGATTTTCTTTTTATTTTCATTCAAATATGTTATCGTCAGAATAATCGCGTAACCGGTCACTGTTTGCGAGGTTTAATATAAACAGATGGCAAAGCATTGTTCTTTGACAGCAGGGATTAATTTACCGTCTGATTTACCTAAGAATATAAAAATTGATTCAAGAAAAAAAGCATCGGTATTGTCTAAGACATTTTCTACCGTTCGTTGTACAATTAAACACTGATATAATAAAAATATTTTTCTATCACTACGTAATACATTATTATAATTGTTTATCTTTTCACCGTTAAGTATGAAACTAATGCATATTGTTCATTGTGCATTGCTATGTTAAAAATATTCTTCTATCTTGACGCATTTACGGATATCTCCCTCTCATTTTACATTTCCCTCGCACGCAGCGCACTTCTCATGATTTATTTGTTCCGTCTCTGTTACACGCAGCTCACTTCTCGAGGTCTTAGCAATAGTGGCGCCATCCCTGTTCGACCACATTTTTTAGCTACTTTTTTCGATTCTTCATAAGAGTTCGGACTCCTCCCACTCTAGCCTCCATGGTTTGTTCGTTTAGCCTACCGTTAAAAGAAATGAAAAGTGACCGTTGGGTTAGTGCCATTATTTTTATTATACCACCATTGACCTTCTTTGGGGGATCATTGGATCCGGAATAGTCTGCAGGCGACAAATATTCGAATTCAACCGTTTACGAGGTCATCGTTTATGAAAAAAGTAAATACCATAGGTGGTAAGTTGTCCACGCATGATCGTATTATCAGATGAAGTTAGCGTTTTTATTTGAATATTCGTCACTTGCAAACGATTCCGGATTGAATGACCCCCTAAGAATGTCAATGGCGATATAACTTGAATCGCTGGCGTTAACTTGACGTTCTTTTTTAATTTCTCCTTTTCAACGAGAGACTGATCTAACGAGCGTTTGAATTGTTATAACAATCACCTACAAACGGCTTAGAAACGATCAGAAAAAAAAAAAAAATTTATTTGAAAGCCGTGGCGCCAACTTCACCTTCCTCCATTATTTTTTATATGAAGCGCCACACGACGACCACTGCCATCTACCGCCACAACTCGAACCGCGAATTCTTCACATTCTAAGAACCGCGAGAAATGCCACACGGCTTACCGCTCATGTACGTTGAACCGTGCGCAGGAAATACACACAAGTGCGATTTAATTATGGATCACGTAACGTTCAGTCCGGCTCACTTGATTCCCTTGAGGAGTCTCGTGTGGTCGTTGGCTTATCGAAAATCCAATAGTGCCAGTCGTGCTAGTCGAGCTTTATTATATTGAAACTCTTGAATAAAACTTTTCGAAATATGTGGGTCGAGGAGTGCGATGGTTTTGCGGAACTCTGTCGCGGTTATTTGCCCTATTATTTATTAATAGTTTTGCCAATATTCATTATCATTGCACCGGCTAACCCCGTCGCAGCGGCCCATGATTTTCCAGTTTATCGTATGCACCAGTATGATTTGCATGGAGTACCACACGGTCAGTATCCATATTATTGTTATTGTTATTATTATTATTATTATTGTTATTATCATCATTGGCACCGTTATCATTTCTATCAAAATTATCCTCAAAAATAAATCGATCACAATAATTATCCGTATCATCATACCATTAATATTAATAAAAACATTCCTAAAATAATAATATAGATATTATTTTCATTTCCATTTTCATCATCATTATTATCATGAAATATTGCGGTAACAATTAGTAATTTGTACAATCGATAATATTAATATTACTTTTATTTTTGGTATTCTTATCGTTATAATTTTCGACGTTTTCGTTATTATTATCGTCGTAATTTTCATTATTGCCGCCATCATTGTTATAATTAATGTTATTATAGACATTCTACCAACAATAATAAATAAATAATGGATGGTGATTGGTTTGGGTTCTGATCATATCAGATGGTACTTTATTACTTTCATCAATCGTCATTGTCATCAGTATTATTAATATTATTATTACAAACCTAATAATCATCAATAGATTACAATTATCGTTTCGTTTTTTTTCTATTAGTAATATTTATCATTATGATCATTGTAATTGCTTCAATTATTTTTATCGATATCACAATGAATGTTATTATTACCGTAGCTGTTGCTGTGTTAGTGACGAATAAAACAGAATTATCATCATAATGACTTAATATCACTACCATCTGACTCTACATCACTCATCATTATCATTATGAACAACATCATAGTGATGAATAATTAAAATAATCATTGTGTTCATAACTGTTATCGTTATGACGACCTGTAGTCATACTAATTAACACCATTGCCATTTTTATTGTTATTGTCATTATTATGCATGTGTCGATGCCACTGATGTCGTTTGTTTTCATTATGATTATTGTTGTTGTTGGTGTTCTGATTATTGTTTATTATTCTTGGTGTTATGATCATCACGATCTTTAGTAACTATAATCGCCGCTATTGTAATTATTACTTATGTCGGCGATGCTGCCGATGTCTTTTATTACTACTAGTCTTATTATTATTGTCATTGAGAAACTTTTTACAAATTGCTAAAGGGAAACAAATACTTGTAATTAATGCGCAAAACAAAAAAAAAAGGTTGCCGAAGCACTGCGGTCTCGCTGGAAGCTAGATCGGTGTCAGGTTGGAGCACACCGAGGCATTGTGTGGTTGTGAAAGCGATCGATCTTACCCTGGATGCTCTACAAACGGCTAGAAGTAAGGCTGGAGCTTTGCTGATAGTTTTGCCAAAGGACATGAAAAATGTTTCGAAAGACGAGGAACAGGTACGCGGGAATGGGCAGGATGATGAATCTTCATTACTTTTACTCGATTAGGTTTTTTTTTTCACTTTTAATGAGATTTCTTACACTTTTGGGTAGAGAAAGAGCGGTATATTGAGTAGACAGAGTGGGAATGCACGTTATTCTATGAGGAGCAAACCCAAACAGTACCTTTGGGTCCAGAGAACATTTTTCTTATTTGCTAGAAGTGCGAACGAATTATACAACCTGAATTGTTTTATGTTCATTAAAATATGGGAGTTTTGCACATGTCAAGTTGGCTTCGACTGTTCTAGTGAACTTTTGTTTGTTGGATGGTGCTTTTCTTCGATCCTCCACTGTGCGCACAAACTTAGAGTGGTTTGTGCGGATCTGATTTTTGTTCAGTGATATCTTACACGTTGTCATTTTTGGTTGTTTTTTTCTACTCAGTCCCTTTGTTGTTTCTACATTGTTTTTAAACGGTCACATATGATAACAGATCATTATTCTAGATTGCCATTGCAATAAATCTTTTTCCTGAAGATTTTGTCACTCGTACTATTATTTCTTCTGTACATTATTTTTTGCACGCCTCAAATGACCTGCGCGTATAAAATATTTTCCTTTGATTGAAAATTATCTAAAGGAATATGTGTATATGTATATAAATATTTGTTAAAATAATATTACCTTATCTATATATATACAGGGTGTCCGATTTATCTTGAAACATCGAAATAACTCAAAAACAGCAAAGTACATAAACAAATCGCGAGACGCACATGCTTTGAACTCCAACAAGAAGTCAAAAGGCAAGATAATTTTTTTCATCTAGTGAAAAAGTTATCTAGCAATTTGACGCCTCATTGACTCTACTCGATACGCGTATCTGGATTTTTCGATTGGTTTTGCTGTTCGGGCGGTTCTTCTTTCTATCAATTTCGCTACGAGGAAACAGTATTTAGCTTTGAAATTACATTAAATAACCGCGTAATTGTTTCGCCCACAGCATATCTCCGTGTTGGAAGAATCCATGATTTACGGCACAGAGATAACGATCCCTGTGTACTTTGCTCACTGGAATTCGGAGCTGCAAGCGATCCTGGATGATCTGTCCCACAGCTCCGGAGATGAGAAGGCGAGCACCGCCATGGAGGCAATTATCAATTCGATATCCGCCAGCGGTTATCAAGTTGTGATCCCAGCGGCGCAAGCCCTCCCCAAGATGGATGCCAAAGTTACCACCTTGTACGGAAGACTCAGCGGCTTAGGCGCTGGTGACAAAGTTCCAACGTTCGCGCTCGTTGCGCACTACGACAGTGCGGGAGTCGCGCCGGTTTGTGCTGTTTCCAAATTCCGCTCTCTTACCTTTTTTCTCAACGGAAAATTCTACTTGCTCGTCGACATTTTTCTGGTTTTTTAAGGAGTTTTATTACTTTTGTAGTATATATTACTTTTGTGGTATCTTCAAGGCCGTGAATCACACGCTCCGATCGCTCCGATATTTCGAATCGCAATTTCGACAAAACGACACAGTCAATTGCGCTGAAATTCATTGTGTACATGCGATATTGTTACAGAAAGAACCTGACGGTCGCCAATTTGTCAAATTTTGAAAAAAATGTACAGAATGTAGTTACTATAGGACCAACTGGTTCTAATGGGATTACTAACTAAGCTGAAAATAAGTCAGCTTTATGATTTCACAAAAGGGCGATCTGTTTTACAATTTTTAAATGTAGGATGTTATTATTACTTTCAACTATTACAACGTATTTTTTTGGCAAAATAATTTTTAAATGGCGGGTTTGTAACATCCGTTTTCGGGATGGCTGTGATGTGAATTGTAAAACGGTGCAAGCTCTAGTTCCTGCTGTACTGATTTGGAACAAAACGATGACATTTTTCGTTGTTGCTAAAATATATACGCTGTGCGTGAACCAAAAATAGTTAAAACAAAATTTTTAATGAATGGCACGCTCTTAAGAAATAGTCTGAATTTAACATAAAAAAAAAATTCGTCACGCGGCAAAAAAAAATGTGTAAAAATGATTTGTCAAAACCCATAGGTTCAATACCAAAGTAATATAGTTATTAAAATGTGTGTAACATTTGAACGGGTTCGACCGATTATTTTATGAGCTATCGCTCATAAAATTTTGGAAATCCAGTTTTGAGATAGACCAATTTTGGAAATCCAGTTTTGAGATAGACCAATTTTGGAAATCCAGTTTTGAGATAAACGCGTTTGAAGTTTTCCATCAGTTAGCGTTCGCAATTTCCATCAGTTAGCGACTAGTTTATGATTCCAGCACCATACAACAGTCCGTACAGGTTTTTTGTCACCTCGTAAGTCCTAATGTACTGAAATTAATAACACACTCGCATATGTAGTTCAGCCCTGGCTTTGTGAACCATTACTGAGAATGTGCTATAATTAACGGAATCGGTCATTAGATTTACATGCAGCATAAAACGTCGGGACTTACGAGGTTAAAGCTTCCCATATTCATAAGACATTACCCTAACATTGTATGGACAAATAGATTAACACTTTAGAATGTTTTAAAGGTCTTCCTCTCTTAAATTATCGGAATTGAAAAAGTCAAAATCCGAGTTTATAGACTTTTTTCTCGATTGCCAGAGTGCATCCAAGAGCGTGCATTTTTTCTTCTGTTTCAGGAATTGTCATTTGGCGCTGAGAGCAACGCCTCGGGGGTTGCGATGCTCCTGGAACTGGCGAGAATATTCTCGAGGCTTTACTCGAGCAGCCGATCCGCGCCCCGCTACAATTTGGTCTTCGTGCTCACGGGAGCTGGAAAGTTGAACTATCAGGGCAGTAAAAAATGGCTGGAAGATCAGCTCGATGGGACCGAGGGATCGATTATACAAGTAAAAAAAAGAACGCTCCGTAAAATGTCATATAAATCAATGATTCTGTTATTGGCGGGCAACTTTGGTGTTTTCACTTTTCACCGATATTTTTTCAAACCCCATGCCAAGCATTGCTAAGGCAAAAAACGCTGAACCGATTTTTCCATGAACGATCGTGGCACGTTCACGTTCAAGCAACTCATCACGGATTTCTCCGGATTTGCCGTCTAGGACGCGTCATATGTAATTTGCCTGGACTCGGTGTCGTCGACTGACAATCTTTACGTCCACGTATCCAAGCCGCCCAAAGAAACTTCCTCCGGTGGAATTTTCTACAAGCATTTGAAATCCGCCGCGGAGACGATACGCTCCGTCGGGGTCGAGGGTATCCACAAGAAAATCAATCTCGCTGAAGAAACACTGGCCTGGGAACACGAGCGTTACAGCATAAGGAGATTACCCGCGGCGACGTTGTCGACCCTCAGAAGTCACGACGAGACCGGAAGAATGTCGATCTTAGACGTCCCGAAAAATGGCCAAATAGAGAGACTGCACAAACACACGCAAATTCTCGCCGAGGCTCTCGCCCAGCACATGTACAATTTGAACTCAAGTCACGTGTTTGGAAACGCGGAGGTATCCTCGTCATTCATATACCATTGGCTTTTATCATTTTTTCGGCTTTTTTCAGTTTGCATATGATAACTCACAAGTACATTTGTTTTCATATTCTTTATACGATTATTAATCGAGCCGTAAACCGCAGGGAACCAACACCCGTTTTTGTACAAATAATGATCGGGACCGTGGGCAGTTTTTTTGTTATGATTTCGTTGAAACTCGGGTTAAGCGTCAATGTGTGTACAACGATTGTCAATTGTTTTAGTCTGTGGAATATTTTCAATGTTTTGCTTTGTCTAATCGTCGTAATTGATCATGAAGACTTTGGAATGGCGATAAAGACAGGAGAATATTAACTGTGGTTGGAAAACTGTCGATTATCAATAAACGTTAATAATCCCGTTTCCGTATCCGACACAAGCACCGACAAAGTTCTGCGCTCACGTCGAATACTTTGAATAAATTAAGTTTATATTTTTATACATTCAATTCATACTTGAATAAATTTGATTTATTTCTCGAAATTACATTTTTTAATTATATTTCATGAATTTATTTCATATGCAAATATTACATTTTTAATTTTTTTTTCTCATAAATTTAATGAATTTAATATTTTTAGCCAAACTTTTCTTGCATTCCTTTGTGGGTAATTTTGTCCTCTCATGTTCAAGGCGATTTCGAAAGGGTCTCTGTCGATGTGGCTGAATTATCTGACGTCGCAGCCGAGAGCTGCCTCGTTGCTGGCCGATAAGCAAGATCCTCTGGTGAATTCTCTGCGCGAAGCGATGGCTCGCTACCTCGGTGATGTCAAGGTCACCCTCCACAGCCCCGACAAACGCGACCCCGAATTTGTATTCTACGACGTTACGAAAGCTACCGCAAACGTGTACAGGTACGAATGTCTCTCCCTTTTTTTCGTTCAAGATTCTACCGTGTACATAAAAATGATCGCACCGTCGATTGTCTGACTTGAAAAATGCCCAAATAATCGTCGTAACTCACTTTTTAATTTTTTTTACTAAATCTCGTTGCAAATTAAAGCTAAGACCACAATCTATAGCAATACAAATTATATCTTTTTCATTTTAATCTCATGCAGACCCTTTAAGTAAAGCAAGTAGAAAAATCGTATTTTTGGGGAAAAATTGCTACAATTACAACAAATGTAACGCTTATCTTAATTTAGGGACATTTAGGGATAATTGACGAAATGTTAACATTTCATTAAAATTAATACAGTAAATTCTTTGCCATATACTGAATGCACCCTCCAAATTATCAATCGATTGTCTACGCCGTTTCAACAAAATTTACAATTGAAAAGACACTTCTTAATATAGCGGTAAATCCCGCTTGGCAATTTTCTGTTACTAATATCTTACCAATACATTATTCAAAAGAAGAAGATAACGACGATTTATATCATGTGTAACCAACGTCAACGTTTGCAAATAGCAGAAACTGGCAACAATAATAGGAATTAACCCAATTTCCCATTATACTCCTCATAATTAATTAAAGTTATATTACATCCCCTAGAGTAATGAAAAATGCGTTTATTTCAAGAAAAAAAAGAATTGTTTAAGGATTTTTTTCAAGAAAAAAATATGAAAAAAGAATGACGTTAATATTCATGCTTCAGAATAATCAAAATAAGAAACGAACAAAAAATAATTGAATTGTAAAAGCAGTCGCCCAAACGAGACTCGGTTCAGCCATCACGCGGTTTTTAAGACGGAATGACACCTCATCGCGGTCGGCATGGTAGAACAGAATTATAGATACCCAAAAATCTCTGAAACGGCTCTTCAGATCCCGTCGAAACTTTGCCAAACGACGTCAAATAGATAGACGAACAGCTTCCAGCCCCTCAAATTTTTTGAATTTGAGAAAAAAAACGTAGACTGGCTTATCATGCGGAACTCGAGACCGAAAAGATGAAAAATCAGATGTTTGGCTAATGTCACGACTTAGAGAAAAGCTAGACGGCGTAGCCACATAAAAAACGAACAATTTGAGCTCTCAATCACTGCACTTCGTTGCATATCTTAGGAGAAAAGTGGTAATCTAGATTTGTCGTGTAATTGTTGATAATTGCGAGCAAATGTCGCCCGAACTTCGACGTGCTCAGTTCACGAGAATTCCGCGCGCGGCGCTCGCCTCGTGGTCTGCAGCGACGCGCATCGAAGCCCGTGGCAGCGCCAATAACGTCTCTCCACACCGTGGTGTAGACGTGCACCGACACGCACGCACACATGCGTTGCGTAGCGTGTCGAGGCCCGTGGAAGGCGAGACGCAATGTCTCCGCGTGCGCGGCGACGAACGCGCGCGGTGACATCCGTCGGTGGGGCGCAGAAGCTGGATTGAGTTCTGCCCTACCGGTCGGAAGCCGGGGCCGCATCGAAGTTTCGCGTCGGGTGTCATTCCGTCTTAAGGAAACGGTTGAGTATCGCAAACTACTACTGGGACAGTGTATGATGACCCCTACAACAGTGTGAAGTTTAAAGAAAATCGGTGTCCTAAATGTCTAGCTCTCCTTTTGTAACTGTTGCATTACAATTCGTTGGAAAACTTTACCTAAAAATTTCAATTGTGGCGGTCCGGCGCTTTAGTTCCTCTTGCCCCACTCCCCCCCCCCCCCCCCCAAATCCTGTCCCCATCCACACTAAGGTCTCAGAAGTATTGGCTTCCGCTCACCGGTTGATGCGCCAGCCGGCGCACGGCTAAGCGGTCACCGTTCCAGTTATCGGCCACGCACATCGCTGCTGAACCCCGACCGCCCATCAACCAGTGGCGGCTCTCTTCTCGATAGTTTATGTAAGATTATCCGCGACCATTGAAAAAAAAGTAGAATTGAGGGGATGGATTTGCTACCGATAGGATATCAACTCGGACGAGGGCACAGCTAGTACAAAAATACGAAACGAGCAAATATTCACAATATCATTTATTTCTGTTGCAGCGTGAAGCCGGCCGTGTTCGATCTTTTCCTCACAATGGCTATAATTTTGTACTTGGGCGCCGTTTACCTCGCCGTTCACGAATTTCCTCGTCTTTACAGCCTCGCCACAAGACTCTCCGTAAAAACGAAATTGTCCTGAATTCTTCGATCTCATGACCATGAGAGGCCCCGCGTGTTCGCCGATAACAATATCAATAAGATTTGCATAGGCTTGAGAAAAATTATCATACACGTTTGCCGGCTTTCCATGAACGTATCACGACATCCGGCAAACAACTTCACGATTTCGAGTGACAAGTCAGACCTTTTTTTCATAGTTATTATTTTTTTTCTTTCTATTTTCTGTTTCTTCATGCTTTTCGATCCTGATTGTATTCAAACGGGTTAAAATGTGCCAGAGTCCAGTCGGATTCTATTATACGTAATAGTATTTAGGAGTACGTGTTCTCGCTTGCTTTCCGGGCGGGCCGACCTCCCCCGTTCATGGCACGTTGTCTCCCTTCAGGTATCAAGATAATTTCCATTTTTGAATTTGAATAAAGTGTGGTGCGTACGAAAAAAAAAATACGAATGTAAATATGTATTTTACTGTGGTTTTTTCGGGGCAATGCATAAAAATGCTGGTAGAATAATTCTTAGCAACATGGCGACTTTATTAAATCTCAACGTTCTTAAGGCCATGTATCACACCGACCAAGCGACCACGAGTGCGAGAGTGATAGCTGATTCACACATTCCCAGTGCTCTCCTAAACAGTTATTTTTTTGGACAGCAAAAAGAAATACCTTCCACTCTGTTGAACGACAAACAACGGATTTTCCTTCGTTTGCCCGAAATGTGGTCCGTCTGTGAGGGAATTGGCAGTAGGATTTTTACCGACTGGACGTGTGAGTCATATCCTTAATGGGAGATTTAGTTTCGTGTTGACAGTTACAAAAATGAATGTAGATTTATCACGTCATTCTTGCCAGAAACTATTTAATATTTACTTTTACTAGGACATTTTTTTTTTTTTACTAATATCGATTTTTCATAAAGCTATAATACATTTTTTTTTAAAGGTTTATAGATATTAGGGATGCGTTAGACTTGGGTACTTGAAGCGTTCACGCTTATTGGCGGTGCTGTGGGTCGGGTTGAACTGTGCTCTCGTCGACGAACTTACGTTTTCCAGAACTCATAGTTCAAGGTGGCATTATTAGTATCAAGATGGCGGACGCAGCAAAAGCTTTTGTTAGTTTTTAAATTATTGACGAATTGTTTAAAATAATTTAATAGTTGACCAGGGATCGTAGCACCGACAAGCAAACACGCGGGTGGTGAGAGCGCGGACCAAAAAAGAGACGGAGGAATCACGAGAAAGCGATTGTGGGCGAAAAAAGCGAAAGGGAGCCAGAGGAATATCCGGAGAGATGCAAAGAATGCGAAAAAGCGGACAAGTGAAAGGAAAGGAGAGGAGATGAAGTTAGGAAGGAGAGTAGAGAGAGAGAGAGTGAGAGAGGAAGGAAGGGAGGGAGAGGAAGAGACATCTACACCAAAACAAAGATGACAACCAGCACGGAGGAAAAAACCGTCGACAGCAACGTAGGCGGTGGGGAAAACTATCGTGCCGATCAAGGAGCCTACACCTACCACACCAACCAAGAGTACGGGACCTGCGCAAGCAAGAACTAGAACTGCCATACCGGCTCAAAGCCATTTGTCACACCGACCGAGCGGCCACGAGTGCGAGAGAGATAGCTGATTTTCAGATTCCCAGTGTTCTCCTCAACGGTTGATTTTTTGGAAAAGAGAAAAGAAACACCTTCCGGTCTGTTGAACGACGATCAACGTCTTTCACTCCGTTTGCCCGGAACGTGATTCGTCCTTAAACTACACACCGGCACAGACACATATATGACAAACCAGACGCCAATACAAGAGAAGAGAAGTACAACCACGGTTGGAAATACGGGTCTGAGCACTCCCGTATATTCCGTATACCCCAAAGCGTGCCTCTTTCTGACTCCTCTCCTTACGGAATTGACCGCACAAGCGTGGAGCGCTGCTATCTCGGAGGCATGTGCGACAGAGAGCGATGTATGCGCGCATGCGCGTTGTCTCCCTTCGTCTGGCTGTAATGAAAAAATAATACATCCTAAATAATTAGTCGAGCACTAAAACTAAAAGCATAAATCGAGCAAATTAGTGATGAGCCATTACTTAATGATGATCATCGTCTTTAACGTGGACAGACCGACTTAAGTATCGCTCTATCGAATTATATTTTTTTTCGTTTACAGAAAGGACGTACATAAGAAAGTTACGCGTAAATTATAGTTTGGGTAAATATTCGGAACTGAGGCTCCTGCTAGAATCAGGCTAATTTTTGTCTGAATCGTTTAATATTTATATATATTAAAACCAAACAAAAAATTAACCTGATTCTAGCAGAAGCCCCACTTCCGAATGCTTACCATAGTTTGAAATTTAAAAAAAAACATGCTTAAAGTGGGAGGGATTATAAAAACCAATAATTAAGTTTAAAGCTTTTAATACTCGTTGATTAGTAAAATACAAGGTACACGCCGTCCTGTACCGCTAATGCGTATATAATTTCGCATATTTTCTCGTATTGCCATTTTTTTTTAGCGCGACGCTTTTTGGGCTATCAGTTGGCGCATACGAAGCCGCAAATAGTAGTAAACTGCAATCGAATGAAGATTATCGGCCCACTCAGCACAGGGAAATGTAGATTTGTACGTCGCTAATTTAAGGGCAGGGTAAAGTATTAAAATGTTTTTTTGCCATTTTTTTAAAATTTTTTAAATGAATGCATAATATATCAAGAATATTGTGTTAACATTTCAAGTCGATCGGAGTAAAATTGACGAAGTTATGAGTATTTGAGCGTCTATTGCTCCATGCCGGATTTTATACCTGGGCGGCAGCTGAGCGGCGCGCTATTGTATTTTTCGACCTCGAATAAATTCCTTGATAATGGGGCCTATTCCGGTCCCGTTATGTATATTCGAGGCATGGTGTATATTAGTATACACATTAGTCTGTACATCACTTGACCGCTGTATGCCGTGCTGAGCAGTAGCAAGTCACACTAACAGTTTGAGTCCGTTTTCGTTCGTGTTCGTACCTCGAAAAATAAGCAGACAAGATCGTGAGAACGGTATTGGGCAATTGTGCCGATCGAAAAAAAAGTGCCTCAAAAGCGTAAAAACGACGAACCGTTAGGTAAGAGCGCGTCAGCGAAAAAAATTAAAAATAATCCCGCTGGGCTGGTCGAAGACATCCAAAAACATTATCGAATGATAGATTTCGTTCTTGTTTTTTCGACTATTGCTACTGTAGTCAAATCGGTGAAGTGTGATGGAAAAGTTACGTTCCAAACATGCAAAAGAAGGTCTTGGTTTCAAGATCAAGGTTACATGTGAAAAGTGTAAACAGCCTCACTACATTCCATCAAGTGAAAGAATAGACAGTGGTGTATACGATGTCAATTATCGATTTGCTTTCGTAATGCGAGTGTTAGGCTTAGGTTTAGCCGGATGCAATAAGTTCTGCGGACTAATGGATTTGGCGAGTGCTTTCTTATCGAAACCAGCCTATAATTTATATATGAAAAAACATTGTGAAGCGATACAAAATGTGGCCAAGAAGTTCTTCGCATCGGCTGCAAAAGAAGAGAAAAAAGCAATGTCTGAAGCAAATAATGTAGAAGAAACGTCAGAATCGACTGTATCAGGCGACGGCACTTGGAAAAAAAGAGGATTCTCTTCGTTATTTGGCGTTGCTTCTCTAATTGGATATTGTACTGGAAAGGTACTTGACATTTTTGTAAAAAGCAGTTACTGCCATGGTTGTAAGACTTGGAAAAACAAATTGGATTCTGCCGAATACGAAGCGTGGTACGAAGAGCATGTGGATAGCGGTGATTGCAAAGCCAACCATGAGGGACCCTCTGGAAACATGGAGGTATCAGCAATTATAGAAATGTTCGAACGATCGGTGAAAAATCTTGGGGTGAAATATCGTAACTACATCGGAGACGGTGACTCAAAGACGTACAGCGGCGTTGTCAATGCAAAACCTTATGGTGAAGATCTTGTAATAAACAAAAAAGAATGCATAGGGCATGTCCAAAAGAGAATGGGAACACGTTTGTGTGGACTAGTAAAAACCAGCGTAGTTGACACAAAAACCAAGGCCGGAAAGATCGTAAAAAGAAAAAGCCTTTCTGGCAAAGGAAAGCTCACTGCTAAAATGATTGATAAATTAACTGTTTACTATGGACTAGCTATTCGACGTAATTATGATTCAGTTGAGAAGATGAAAAATGCCATATGGGCAACTTATCATCACTACAGTTCAACCGACGAGAACCCACAGCACGAGAAATGCCCAAGCGGCGAAGACTCCTGGTGCGAATGGCAGCAAGCTGCAGCCGCAGATGCTCTAGAATCATTCAAACACAGCTACACAGACCATTTATAGTGACTTGAGCAACGACGCACTTTTGCAGCGATGTCTTGGAGGTTTCACGCAAAAGAATAATGAGAGTCTCAATCAACTTATTTGGAAAATCTCTCCAAAGTCAGTCAGTGGCACCTCTACAATTGTGGAAATTGCAGCTTATGTAGCTGCATGTACTTACAATGAAGGTTCTTTCGCTTTGTTGGCCTTTATGGAAGAGATGCAAATCAGTACAGGGCCAAGTTCTCACGAATGGACCCGACAAGTTGATGATTTGCGAATTAGTAGAGCAGAGGAGCAAGCGGCGCACGACAGTAAAGAAGAAAGAGTTTTGCGTAGACAAACGCAAAAAGATGCTCTCGATCATCTTGATGGAAGCCTTTTGCTCTACGGACCTGGCATCGATGACTTTGAGTGAGTATAAGAAAATTATCGAGTTTTATTTTGAATTTCTAAAAATTCAAAGATAATTGAAAAATCTGAAAAATTCATACGTATTCAGAAAATTGAACGAATCACGAAAAAAAATTGGATTGCGGGGAAATTTGTTGACTAATTTTTTTTTTTCATCATTTTGTTAATAACATTTTGGAATTATTATTACACAAAATTAATCTTTTGAGTACCTTTAATATGCATGAATTTTCTGAGATTTTTATGCAATCGAGAAGTGTTCTCAAACTTATGTGCAATGAGCGCTAAGCGACCAAACTCTTCTGCGTTTTTCAAACCGTTTTTCTGAGACTTGTCATATTTGAAGTCCGTGTGCACGATAACTCAAAATCTACTGGACCAATCGCTTTGAAATTTTGCACAGTACTTCTTCACATACTTCACCAGGTATTGTCGAGCTTTTTTGTTTTTTTTAAAATAATTACTAATTTTTCAACAACAAATTAGCCGATTTTTTAGCGAAAATCGGGTTTTTGGCTCCCAAGTGCTACGAAAAATCGAAAAATCGAGAGAAAAAATCCTCCCGTCATTACCTCGAGAAACATCTCCTTTAACAAATGCATTTTGATTTTTTTGTTTCAGATGATTCTGTTGCGAGTTATGGTGCACACCGCAAACCAACTTTTTTGCGAGGCGCCTCCGGGGTTTAATTTTCACTCGCTCAATTTTGAATATTTTGCAATGCAAATTTAGGAAAATGTTCAAATATTACTTTATTATATGTAAATTTTTTAATAAACGAACACTATTCGTTACGCCAAAAAAAAATCTTAAAAACATGCCTTTTTTCGCCGAATTAACTTTTGCCCGCCCTTAATTGTCCATCTATTCCTGGCGTTAGTGCTTTCACCCAATTAGCACGCAGCTCTTCATCATTGGGAATTTTAAATAATGCGACGCGCTGCGGATTATTTATGTATCCACTTCTGCATTCCGGAATCATGCACCGCTTCGGCATCGCAATAAAGAGACGCACTGTGTCTTTTTTAATTTCGTTTTGAATATAAACCGTGGCTACGATTTACTTGAAATCAACCCGTCAAAACGAGGTTAGGCGACACGTATATATATATACGACCGTCGCCACACACGCGTATGCCATGCCCCATAAACGCGGTATAAACAAAAGTGCCTCCCCTTCACTAGCGCCGCGGTGGAACGCACAAGGAGTGGCGTCTCTTAGAGGCACGCATTTTTGGACAGAGTGAGTAGGCCTATTTCTTAACTCGGTAGCGACAGTGTCGTTATCGTTGGCTACTGACAGCCAATAAGGGCTCCCTCTCTTCTGTAGTCGTGCATGCAATTGGTTGTCGCTAGCAAACGATAGCAAAAACTATCGCTACCGAGTTACAGAATAGGCCTACTAACCTGTATATACGGCCGTGGATACAGCCACGGTCTTACATACAGGTCTTGAAATGACAGTCGTATTTGGTAGGTGGCGAGTGGGCCGCTTAGTGTCCAAGCATTTTTTTCTTATAGTCGCCACTGTGTGTCTTGATCGGGGGATGTCATCGTGTAGGCGTATGTGCGTATAACAGTTGAAAATAGTTCACGCGTATGAAAAAAGTTCGACACGTTTATATAACTGTTATTGACAGTTTAATTCCGTGACAAAGCCGAAATCCTGTGCGGTACCTCATTGTAAAAGGAGGGACAAAGATAGATTAATTCGAGTACACATTTAGGAGCAATATTCGAGGGAAAAGTTCAGTGCAATTAATTCGCCGCTTTTGAACACAGGTAAAATACACACGCGCAAACAAACCCAAATATGTACCGCATGAAAAGTGCAAGCTAACGTAAAGATTCATCTCCGGAAGCAAATGTAGATAAACAATTTTATTGCGACATTTGTTTTATTTTAGAACTATAATCTGTTAAGCTCCTTAGCAATGAATAGTTGTGATGTGAAGGAAACAAAAATAAAATATTTGGAAGGTGCAACCAATGCTGCACACTGTTTTATCTGTCAATTTGAAGAGTTACAATTCGGGTTTTTTTCAAATTTTGAATGCATTGCACGCGAAATCGTTCTCGCAAGTCCAGTGGCTTGAACTTTTTCAGTCTTCTTATGATAGTTCTTCCGTCGAGAAAGTTCGATGCTAGTGGATTCGGGAGGTTACCAAGTCTCGTCTCGTAGCTTGTGCATAGTTTATATGCTACGGCCTTGATTATGTCTATGCCGAGATTTTCATGCAGCTTAGCGTTGGTAACAGACCAGGGAGCATTTGTTATAACTCTAAGAGTCTTGGCTTGGAACCTTTGTAGGATCTCGATGTTGGATCTGCTCGCGGTTCCCCAGAGTTGGATTCCGTAGGTCCAGATAGGCTTGATTATAGTTTTGTATTGGGGTCGGGCAATCTTTTTTCGTCATTGTAAATGCACTGTGAACAGGTTTTCTATCGCTGGCCTTGATTTTCCATCTCTTCAGCCAATCCTGGACGTCGTGCAGCCCTCTTTGGAGCATTCGTAATGCAGTATCGGGATGTTCATGGATAGATAGGATAGCTGTGTCGTTAGCGAAAGTAGTTATATGCGCGGCTAGGGAGGCGACTGTGACGTCATCGGGCTACGGCTGTTAAGTGATATTTCGCGGGGAAGACCGTCTCGGCGAGCCTGTTAGGGAATCGGGGCCGGGCGGCGCTGTTTTGAGGAATTGGCGGCGGGAGTAGCGGCAGGTAGGTATGTGCGTTTACTACCATACCGACAGCGATCGGTACACTTCACAGAGTAAGGAGGGTCTCATATCGTAAATGGGTCAGGGTGACGGGCTGAACAAAAAGAAATTATTTTCGACAAGTCATATAAATGTTTTTTATTTATCAGCCCATGTGTTCAATGCAGAGTCCATTCGATGGTGAGTGGTACAGAAAATTGTTACAGGGAACACATTTCAAATGGGTATTTTCGTAAAGTATATTGCGTCTCTCTCTCATACATCCCCCCTCTCGCGGTGTGGGGGGGGGCAAGGTATATTCGCAACTAGGGTTGCCGATGTACCTTGCCCTTCTGGGGAAAAATTAAGATACAGGTCAAACTTTTTTTCAGACGATGGTGAGAGGTTTCTCTTAAACATGCGGATGCACATGTGATAGCCGGCGTTTATCACACTCGCTTCAAAAATGAGGCCAGTAGAAATGGTAGATGTAACATGAAGTCCTTACCGATAAAACTCATTTTATGCAGCTGTAGTAACAAGGAGGTGGGCTCTTCCAAAATGTCGCTGGATCCGGGTCTTGTTTCCATTTCGGCAGGTAACGTCGATGAGGTATTGACATTTGCAAGGTACTCAACATGGGTGGATGCCACGACACGACTCTTTGTAGATAAGCCCCAGATCTTCCTCACTTATACTCCCTCTTAACTCGTTTACTTTGTTCCCTTGCTTGCCCACTAGTCTTATATCATTACAGTATAATACACTCCTAAGATAGAGGAGAAAGACGGAAAATAATTTGTCCCAATGAAAAGACGGTTTCTGCCACTGCAAGACGTACACTTCGAATCAAACAGTCACTTCTGCCCACATCACCTCGTGGAACTCCCGCTGTGAACTCGCGCGAAAATGGTGGAAACCGTTCCACCATTAGAACAAAATTTGCACGATCAAGTAGCACGTATAAACTCGATGGAAGAATATATAGTATGGGAGCAACGATGTGATCAGTGTGTAGAGGCGTTGCAAATGCGAAGTCGAATTAAATGTCCACGATTCTCACTCGGAAATCAGGAATCTTTGATAGCACAAATCAGGGACTTAGTAGGTGAAAAAATTTTATATGCAGGCGATATTTCCACGCGGAGCCTGGACACAGCGGTCACGGTTTGATCTAACGAAAAATTGATACAGTGTTCGCAATTCGTATCCTGGCTGGCTGCGTTATCAACAACGACCATATATTGAACCTCGCCTATTTCGTGAAGGCTCATGCGATGTGACGATTTCACTAAATCCTGAAGAAAGCAGTGGTGAATATAAATTCAAGGGGTCGTTGCTCTTCACCCGGTGAAAAAACTGTGAACAGAGTAACTTCGTATCCACACTACTCAACCGTACTGCAGCTTCAGGGCATTGCTTTCAAAATCAAAAGATTGTGCCATGCGATCACCTGATGAAACGGACAAATGTCTACCATTCGAAAACTTTCAACGAAAAGAGCGACTTCCATTTGTGATTTATGCTCATCTCGAGTGTGTTTCGGCAAAGGTTGTCAACATAAATATACAGCAACAGCATGAAGTGGTTAACATCGCGTACTATGTACATTGTGTGTATGGCCATTCGCTATCGGGATACTGCTCGCGTCGCGATGCCGATTGCATACCGTGGTTTGTTGAGAACTTTAAAAATTTAGCTTTGCACATCAACGATTTTTCATCGGATAATGTCCCCACGGTACTTCTAAATCCGGATGAGTCTGCAAAATTTCGAAGCGCTACGCAGTGCCATATATGTGAGAAACCATTCGCCGAAAACGACATACGTGTTTGTGATCATTGCCATCTGACCGGACGTTATAGAGGTCCCGCCCACTTTGATTGTAATTCGAATTACAATCGATCTTTTTTCGTACCCGTAGTTTTTCATAATTTGTCCGGCTATGGTGCACAATTCATAATCAAGGAACTAGCCACAGCATTCGAAGGAAAAACCCTCGTGCTGCCCATACCCAAGAAGGACCTTGGCCATTTCTTTCACGAAAACAGTTCGAACTGCAGACAACTCACATCAGATTCAATTATGCTTCATCGATTCATACAAATTTCTCAATGCAAGTTTGGATAAACTGGCCTCATTCTTGACTATGGAAAAGTTGAAAATTTTACGGTCATAATCTCATGGCATACCTGCCGACAATTTCATCCTATTAACTCGAAGGGCGCCTTCCCAATAAGTATATTGATAGTTTAAGGCGTTACCCCCATTTGTAGCGCAAAAAAAGCCTTTTTCATGGATTTTTTTAAAGAAAACTACAAAACTTTTTTAATCGATCAATATACCATCTTAAAGAACACATCTTGAAGAACTTTCAGTAATTTTTTTATTGAACAATATTACATTGTTTAGTTGCAAATGGCCGTCAATGAAATAATGTTTCTATATACACGGTTTGCGGTGATCAACATTGCGGCTAAGTGGATTATCTGAAAAAAAATGCGGATGGATTTAGTCAAATATAAGTATAAACTAGTCTTTAATCGAAAGATTTTAAAAAATATTCATTTTTCACAAAATGGCGGACAGTCCAAGTTAATGGTTCGATTTTAACGAAAAAAATCGAACGATTAAAGACTACATTTTTATGTATTAAATAAGCCTGCAAAATTTCAAGAAGATCGGTTCATTAGTGTTCGAGTAATCTTGGTCACCGACTTCAGAAATGCCATTTTGAGAAAAACGCGTTTAAAGTTTCAATTTCAGTTTACATAAAGAAAATATTCTTCTCTTTCAACGCTCATATCTCAGTCAATTTTGTTCGGATCGACTTAAAATTTTCAGGACATATTCTCAGATACTTATACTACAAAAACATGCAATAAAAAAATCGATTTTTTCAAAATCGCAAGTGGGGGTAACCCCATAAACAAACTGGAAGACCTACCGCCACGCGACGCATTTTACAATACTTTGACTGGTGACATTTTATGTGAGAACGAATACGCTCACGCTGAGAATGTATGGGAACGGCTTCCTATTCCAATGTTAGGTGAATATAGTGACTTGTACTTGAAGACGGATGTTTTGTTACTGGCCGACGTTTTTGAGAACTTTCTCAATAGCTGTATGGAGAGTTACAGGCCCGTCCGCGCTTATTACTACACTCTCCCCGCATACACATGGGATGCAATGTTGAAACATACATGCATTAACTTCGAATTGTTCACCGATGTTGACATGGTATTATTTTTTGAACTGGGTATACGCGGTGGTCTGAGTCAGTGCTCAAATAGGTATGCGTGCGCCAATAACAAATACATTGCAGCGTTAGATCCATTACGTTCCTCATCGTACTTGATGTATTTCGATGTAAATTATTCATAAGGATGGGCAATGTGTCAACCATTTTCGTATACTGATTTTCGATGGGTCAATGACTTGACATTCGATCTATCATTGATCGCGCTAGATTCACCGACCGGTTACATTTTTGAGGTCGACTTACAAGGAAACGTTGCGTGGTCGATGTCTCCGATTTCGATGAAGTTTGGCATGCTTGTAGAATGGGTAAAGATGGGCAAGACATATTTTTCATATCGGCGGAACCCGATTATTAAGGGTTGAAACGCACCCCCGAAAATTCGGGTGTTTTTCGTTTTTCGCCGATAACTCTTTAGCGGTACGAGATATGAAAAAAAATTCAAATTGCAACAATGTTTATTTTTTTGTGTACTATACATTGCAGATGGAAACGATGTGGATAGCAACAAATTTCATATTGTTTATTGCAAAAATCCATTTTTTTCAACTGTATCTCCGAGAATTTTTAATCGATTGGGATGTCAATTTGCATACACGTAGAGAATGGAAAAGCGCGGATACAGATGTTTGTTTTCCGATATTTCACAATTAAGGAGTCGAAACTGCCCGTCGTTTTTTTTAGCCAAGAGCATCGTATAATCAGCTAGCCTTTTGGCATTTCAGTCTAAATTCACGTCAATATATGTTCGTGTAATGACGCAATTGCATATTTCTAACATTCCAGGCCATCCCCCCCTCAAACGGTCCCCCTCTCGAAAAGCAAACGTTTAAAGTTCTTACCGTGCGGCATGGACGAAAATTTGTAGCAATAAAAATGGTTTAAAAGATCAGTCAAAATAGTCGATACACATTTTCTCGTTTTGGTAGGACGACACTCTTAAGGGGTCAACGCCCTCTTAATAACTTTGTCCTGCCTATAGTTTGAGAACGGGCCGAAATAAAAATAAAGTTCGAAGGGAAAAAATGTTGTATTCTTCGATTACTAGACGTTCATGATGATAATGATGAGTACAGCAACAAATGCCGTGTGGTTTATTGCAATAATTCGTAATCTAGTAATGAAAAACCACTCTTCACTTTTCCACTAATATGGGCATAGGCAAGGCTCGCAATCGCGGACTGACTTGGTGCTTCGGGAAGCAACTGGATTACAATTTTATATTTACGAAGAAATTCTCCCTGGCACGTACTGCCTTTGAAGATTACAACACAATCAGAAAAATGTTCTGCCTCTTACGTATTTGGAAACGTTTCAACTCTATGTTTTTTAGGGATTATACTTATTACAATAATGATAGTCATGATAAACAAGTCATTGAAACAAAGTGATTTCTTACACCACGCGCAAGCTATAATAGCTGCTTAGCCGCATATATATTGTAGCATGTCGGTACATTATGTGAAAAGCAAATATCAACGTGATTTTCGAAGTTTGGTGGGCTTTCTACTTCGTAACCGCTTTTGTACCACGCATATTTGAAAAGGTTTGTAAACCGTGGAGAAGAAAACTAGTTGTGTGTAAGAGATGGTAACTTTACACTATTGTCTCTCAAATGCAGATTGACGTCGTCATTGTTTAAGGGGTAAGGCCACTGTAAATTTTTTGAAAAATCGATTTTTTTTTATTGGCTTAAAAAATAGTTTAAACCCTCTAGAATAAGAAAAAAAAAGGTCCTGTGCGAAAAAAAATTTGTTGTCCTTAGGAAATGAAGGTCGCCGCCAAGCGTGTCAAAACTTGCTCCGAAACGACTGCAATTATATCGGAGATGGCGATTCCAAAACTTTCAAAGGCATCGTGGATTCGAAGCCTTATGAAAATGTTGATGTTAAAAAAAAAGAGTGCATAGATCACGTGCAAAAAAGAATGGGCACTCGATTGAGAAACTTAAAAAAAGGAACAAAAGGTCTCGGGGGAAGAGGAAAACTCACTGCCAAATTGATTGACGAACTAAGCATGTATTACGGCTTAGCAATCCGTCGAAATTCCGATTCCATCAAAAATATGAAAAATGAGATCTGGGCAACCCTTTTTCACAAAATGTCAACGGATGAAAAGCCTCAGCACGAAAAATGTTCGGAGAATTGGTGCAGTTGGAAGAAAGCGAAAGCAGAAAATGCCTTGGATGCGTATCATCACAATCAGCCAATGAGTGAGGAGGTTTATCAAGCCATCGAACCCATCTACATGGAATTGAGCCGGGACGAGTTGCTGGAGCGTTGCTTGGGGGCCTATACTCAAAACAATAACGAAAGTTTCAACGCTACCGTTTGGAGTTTGGCCCCCAAATCATCCTCAAGCGGAAAAACTGTACTAGATATTGCGACGGATATCGCTGTTTGCATATTCAATGGCGGCCTTACCAACGTCTTGCAAATATTCAAGATGTTGGAGATGGAAATTGGTGTACAGTTATATAATTTCTGCATCGAAGCCGACGCCAAACGTCAAAATCCTCCAAAAATCAACCAGGAAAGACGAAGAAGACGAAAATTTGGCTATCGAAGGACAAATGTATGGTGCTGGGATTGCAGACTAACGGTAAAAATTTTTTTGTAACTTCTTTTTTAAATTTTTTCCAATAAAAAACTATTCGCAAAACTTTAAACGCGTTTTTCTCGAAACATGGATTTTCAAAATGGCACGCAGCATAACTCGAACAATTTTCATTTTTTTTACTTGAAATTTTAACCAGATGTGAACATTTACATTATCTTGAGAATGTCGATCGGAATTTTCAAGAACTTTATTTATTGATTTTTTATTAACAAAAAACTTACCGTTTTTTTCGTCAAAAATCAATTTTTTTTTCAAACGCACGCCAAATCCACAAAAATTGATACTTTTTAAAATCCGATCGACATTCTCTAGCTATAGCCCTCTAGATTAATGGTTTTTTTTTTTTGTTCTAGATTCAAAAGTGCACCAGTGGTGCTACGTGCCGCGGAGCCCTGGAAGCAAAACATGTCCCGGGAAGATAGCTGTGGAACCGCCATTTTGTTTTTTTTTTACTGTAAAAAAATTTTATAATAAAGTTTAATGTATGCCCGATAACACCATTAAAAGTTTTTTTTCAAATACCTTCAATTTCGGGAGCAAAAAATTAGTGAAAAAACCTTTTTTTTTGGGCCGTTACAGTGGCCTTACTCGTTAATATTACTGCGTCAGAAAGTGTTTGACGAAGTTGTTCCATTCACGGAAGCCATAAACATCAAAGAGCTGTATCATTCCCATTGTACCTGCAGGAATGACTAATTATCATATGAACTAATTGTCTACAGAACTAATGAAACTGATGCAATATATTGTCCTGCTGGAATGGCTAAAACTTTAATATCTTTCCCTTTCATATCCATTTCTTTAAATGCAGTTGGACATTGACCGCTCCAATAATCCAGAAGTATTACCGATTTTGGACCCGTATTAGGAATATATACGTCTTGGAACCAATGCTTGAAATGATTGTTTGTCAATTTTCCAGATTGCGAAGCCAATAGAAATATATTTTTGGCTCTGAACATAGTTTGTTTCATTTGAGGACCAAATTTGCCAGTAGGTTCGATTAAAACGATCAACATAGGTGCCAAAAGCTTGCCACTCGCAGAAATCAAAGGCTGTATAGTATAACTGTGTGTTGTTGATGTTTGCGATTGCAGTACATGTCTCAACAGATTTCTGTCCTTCCTTCGAAAATGTGCGGCCTGTATGTAGCTCTAAATTGAATCCACTCTGATCAGAATTAAATGTGTTTTCAGCCCCAACGTTGGCTTTGTTGACTTTCACTATTTCTATAAATTCGATACTTTTGTTTTGAAGTGTATCAGCGTTCAATAATTGTTGTTTTATTACATATTTACTAATCTTCCGTGACACAATTCCATATTGGTTTTTGAACGTCCTTAGCCAAGAAGCGGATGCTTGAAAATTTACGGCTGGTATTTCTACAATTTCTCGTGCACGAAAGGCCCGTCATCGAAGATCTATATCATAGACAGGGAACCTTTTGTCCAAAGCATCATTAAAATTGTTCAACGTGTAGTGAGCTATTTTTGTTAACGCTTCTTTGTAGCTGCCACCCTCATTTATACTATGGGCCCACCGGCGTAACTGCGGCTCTGATTTCACCTTTTTGAATTTCTCAACCTTCTTGAATATCTCTAGTAATCTACAGCTCTTGTCTTGTATTCGTAACTCAATTCTTCTATATCTTGGGTACATACGTTTTCATCAATTTTTGGATCTACATATCGTTGTCCGTGCCAATCTCATCTTCTATTGCGGCTGCTTCATGAATTTCATTTGGTGGAAGAAAATCCAAACCAGTTTCGACTTCCATTTTCATACGTTGATCCATCGCTTCAATGATCACGTTTTCTAGATCCTTACTGAACTGTTTTTCCTGTTCGGTGATTGGAGTGCGAGGAAAATTCATACTACTTATCGCTATGGATAGAAGTTGCATAACATTCACCGGATTAACGTACATTTTTATTTGTATTTGGAACTCAACATGTATGGCTGGCTTCGTCGTAACTGCAGCAATAATGATCGTTGGTGAATTTATATGACTTGAAACCCAATTAATAAGTACACACGGAAAAAAATAAGGACGACACACGCTATTGCCAGAACTGTTATTAATCTTTAATAAGGCGATTTGAAGGTTATCATCGGGTAACTGCTTTATGCACCGTAGCCACTCTGTGCGAAGATTTATTTATTTCATTCATTGGTTCTGCTGTTTGTCAAATTAAAGTTAAAGATAAAGATTAAATTATGCTGCGTTATGAGCTGATGAAAATGTTTGCATCATTCTGTTCATGAGTGGCAGCAGCAACCCAAAAACGATGTAATCTCTGCAGATAATGCCTTCGATATGGTGAGCGAAATGGAATTTCTTCGTAAATATACAATTGTAATCCAGATGCTTCCTGCAGCACAAAGTCAGTCCGCGATTGCGAGCCTTGCCTGTGCCCATATTAGTGGAAAACTGAAGAGTGATTTTTCATTCCTAGATCACGAATTATTGCAATAAACAACACGCCATTTGTTGCTGTACTCATCATTATCATCATGAACGTCTAGTAATCGAAGAATACAATATTTTTTCCTTTCGAACTTAATTTTTATTTCGGCGCGTTCACGAACTATAGAAACCCATGAAAAAATGTCCAACTGGTCCGACATTGGCCCAGTAGTGCGCCAACTCTCCTGTATGGTTGGCCGGTCTCTGGCATGAATGTCTGTCCATTAATGGACCGTTGACGGAATGATATCCTCCGACCAAGACTGGCTACCGATATCGTACCGACGCTGGACTCAAAACCGGCCCGACAGTAGTGACAAGGTTGGCCTAAGTTCAAGCCAATATCATACCAACGTTGGTCCAGTCCATCACCAACAGTGGTACAATAATGCCCCGAGTATCGACCGATACAATTCGGGGCATTATCGGTCACTCGTGTTACAATTTTTTAGTTGTTCATTTTCATCATTTTTATCGTGCCCGTGTTCAATCAGTTCTTCCACATACTCAAGAGTGTTTTCACATTCCGCTTTTTTATTATTTTTGAGGATTTTTTTCTCTGTCAAACATGACTCTTGATTCATGACACATTTTTCGTGCTTCAATAACAGTTTATTCCAACATAATTTTTTTCGCACTTTTTTCAGTTTATCATATCTCTTTTGTTTAATCATATTGGGAATACGCTAGGAGCATAAGAGAAAAATTACTATTGCGCGAAAAAGCGACGATGGACTCTACTCTTTGTTCGCGGTGTTCATCGATACGACACCGAATGGCGACTGGCGAGCAATTCATAAGATACGTAACGGGGAGTGTTACCGGCTCGTGATTGGTTCAACCTATTCGGGCTACAGTCGGTTCTTCGTCGTTAGTCGATTACGTATGAACGTAGGACATTAGCCCATGGTCGGCTCCAGTAGTCCACCCCAACAGTCGGCTCTCCGGGGCAGCCGATACTGGGCCGACATTGGTATAGCACTGTTTGCCGGGATTAGAAATGAACACAGGACAATTAACGGCAGACAGTATTGGCCCACGGTGGGCTTCTTTCGTCTACGCCAACAGTCGGCCGTAAGCCGCTAACCGGTACTGTCCCCACATAGGCTTAATGTCTGATGGCGGGCTCCGAAAAGAGGGTCGACTGAAAAATGGCAGAACCTTTGTTTCAATGTTGGGCCAACATTGGTTGCCAACATTCGGCTAGCCAGTACTGGGCCGGACATCGGCCGTATTGTTCGTGTCGGCAATTTTTTTCATAGGATGAACCTAAATTTGTAATAATATCATCGTTTGAATTACTCGTCTATTCTTTTGCACTACCAAATTGCAAGACCTGTAAATAAGACGTCATCGCAACAGTCGGCTCGTGAGGTCGGAGCTCGGCAAGAAGAAAGCGCGTGTGGAGTGACAATGTCGTGTGGCGAGTCGCCGTCTGGAAGCCCACTCCGAGCTGTCAAACAACCCAACGTGGCCTGCCATCTTCCCGACGCGGCAGCCATTCTAGATAATTCGCACAGCCACGTTTGAATTTACGAGCAATCCGGGGGTGGGAGGCTTTTCTCACTCTCGGACGTCACCAAAAACGTGAAATCCTAACCTAAGGGATCGAGAAGGCCCGAAGTAGGTAAAGGGTGAGGGTTGGGACCCAGGTCCACAATAACGCTTTGTCCGGAAAATCTCGTCACTCTACTTCACGGGTTGAGTAAGGAGAGACGTATTTCCTGAATACTAGCCGTTTCCGCCACTCAAGAAAGCGACGCCATAGAAATTTATCAAGGATCGAGACCGAGGAATTACTGTAAGTAAATCTTCGGACAAGTTTTGGAAGTTTTTTAGTCTTTTTTGAACATCCTAAATTCCCACTTTTTTTGCTCTCATAGAGCAATGTGTCCTTTGGCTATCAAATGCTTAAGAAAGTCAAGTCCCACCATCTGCCTACAATTTTATATATATTTTTCAAAAGAGTGAACGTAACCTCGAGTTCGGAGCTTTTTTGACAGGGCATTGAAATGCACCTTATGCCAAAGATTAGGGGTTACTTTGACATCATTTTGATAAAAAATGTAATATTTTATTCATCATACATGAAATTAGTAGAAAAACATTTTTTTTTAATTAAATTGTCATCTTTATTAAAGGAGGAGTGTGCCAGGCCGAAAAAGGTTGTTTTTACGGATTTTTGCTTGTCTACTTGATTATTTATTTGGGATTTCGATATAAAGTATGTCATAAAGCAAACATTTAAATTATTTCGTGTAAAGTTTTATTTTTTAAATTTAGATGAAAATAAAAAACAATGGTTTTCTCAGAACCATGTTTTCGATATCGGCACGCAGCAGAACTCGAACAATTTTCGTCCAACTGACTTGAAATTTCAACGGTAGCTTCTTTCATCGATTCAATAGTCAAGTACGACCACATTTTTCGATTAATTGACAATTGTAAAAAATGTGTCACTTTTGATATTAAAATTATAATCGAAAAGAACCGACTTTTTTTCGAACTCATCGCTACATTTTTTAATTTTTCCCCGTACTTGACTGCTAAAACTAATATAAGGAACGAAAATATTTCACTCTTAGTTTCAGCATTAAATTTACGTCAGTTCTACTGTGTCCCATGGAGACGGTTAGCTGAAAACCAGTAGTGCTATAGCAACTCGTGCGCCGCCGCTCTGTATTCTTTTGACAAATACATTTTTTTTATATACTTCAATGTATACCTCATAAAACCTAAAAGTTCTTTTGGCCATTTATTTTGTTCCTTTCTTTTGCAAAGATTCTAAAGAAAACGGTCGAAAGTGGACAGTTACAGTGGTGTCCTCCCTTAAGGAAACATTTTACATAAAAATATCAAGTACCTAGGGCACTATTATAGGCACTTAAGCACTCTTATAATTATCATTGAGATCAAAATCAACTTGAGCAACATTACACTCAACATTAGCAACATTATAATAAACTTGTTACCCTGAATGTCAAAGTAGCCCCGTTTTACGGTACCAGGTCCCGATCTGCCGAAACGGTAGCGGTGATCCGTCGATTCGCTCTTTTGTTTTGTTGAGAAAATGTCCGCACTGAGGTCGAGTTGAGAATTAACTATTTGTGCATTTAGAATCGTACGATATCATTCGTAGGCGCACGTTTAAGGGGTTACCCCAACTTGGGATTTTGAAAAAATCGATTTTTTATTGCTTTTTGTTGAAGTATAAGTATCTAAGAATATGTCCTGAAAATTTCAAGTCGATCCGAGCAAAATTGACTGAGATATGAGCGTTGAAAGAGAAGAATCCGTTGTGTAAACGACCGGCTAGTCTGCCGTCTGGCGCGCGTTTTTCTCAAAATAGCATTTCTGAAGTCGGTGACCAAGATTACTCGAACACTAATGAACCGATCTTCTTGAAATTTTGCAGGCTTATCTAATACATAAAAATGTAGTCTTTAATCGTTCGATTTTTTTTTTCGAAAAAAAAAATTGCCGTTTTATAGCCAAAAAACGGCCGTTTTTTTGTTAAAATCGAACCATTAACTTTGACTGTCCGCCATTTTGTGAAAAATGAATATTTTTTATAATCCTTCGATTAAAGACTAGTTTATACTTCTATTTGACTAAATCCATTCGCATTTTTTTTCAGATGGTCCACTTCGCCGCAATGTTGGTCACCGCAAACCGTGTATATAAAAACATTATTTCACTTACGGCCATTTGCCACTAAACAATGTAATATTTTTCAATAAAAAAATTACTGAAAGTTCTTCAAGATGTGTTCTTTAAGATGGTATATTGATCGATTAAAAAAGTTTTGTAGTTTTCTTAAAAAAAATTCATGAAAAAGGCCTTTTTGCGCTACAAGTGGGGGTAACGCCTTAAGTAGGACTCGGGGGAAAAACACGTCTCGGGTTCCCGGACCACGCGCAGCTGGCTGCAGCGTACACTGTTGCCATTCCGTCACACATGGTTGGGCCCGAGTTCGGCGTGGAATAAAATTACCACTTTTCATAAGTCGATATCTCTGAAACTAAACGGTCAAATTTTCCCATTTTTTCAATCTATTTCACAAAAGTATTGCGTACACGTGTGTTTTTATTTTGAAATCCTAAGCTCCTTTGGAACCTATATCGAGAAATTCGAGTAAACTCCGATCGGTTTACGTGTTAAGTTAAGAGATCGCGTACAAAAATACCCATATTCAATTGCAATTATCTCATGAACTAAACGGTGAATCGAATTGAATTTTTGGGCATCAGTCCATGAAGGTCATAGCTACACCATACTGAGATTTCAGCAAAGTCCTAAGATTTGACCAAAACTACAGAACTACCTCAATATCGAATCTTAATACCATACTAAATTTTTATAGTTCGTGGTACTTGTTTATCCCGCATCTTACTTACGATACGGCAGGTGTTCTGAGATAAAAACGAAAGTTTTCTAATAAGTGTAGAGGATAAATATAACGTTTATTATTTAAGATAGAATTAATCTTTGATCTAACAAAAATAGCAAGAATAGTTTAGAATTAGGCATGTTTATTTACCTGTGTTATAATCTAAAATCACTCCAGTGAATAGACATATTGGCTCTGTTCTGATAATTCCCGAAGTTAAGTGAAGAATTTTCACTGATCTGCTGACAATTGCAGGATTAACTACTGTACAATATTGACAATGGGTAATTCATTGAACGATGTCATAAAATAATGTACGTTGATTGAATTTAGGCAAAAGTTCATTTTTTATCTGTGTCGAAAAAAACTTTGGTAGTATATGTAAAACTGTCATGACAAGGTACAAACACGTTTTTGGTATTTTTTTTTACAAGAGCACGATAATAAATATAATACCTATAATTATAAGAATATTATAATTTTTATGCAACGCAGTAATCACCAAATCTAACATTTATTTTTCAAAATGACTCGTGCTGTACAGCGTTCATTTACAATATACGTCCATTCACCGGCGATCGACTGTCCTCAACGATCAATTTCGTACAATCACCGGCGACTTAGTAATCTCGGTACTTTTTATTTTATCAATACCTTCAATATAGTTTGTTACAATTACTTTGAACTCCTTTTACTGTCAGAATAATATCTTTTTAGCTACTGGGCTTGCATAAATGGTCTGGAAATTTGCAATTAAGAGTCTAGCCAAATCCTGCGGTGTCATAATTTTGCCAATCGCGGGTCGGTGTACCGTGTACGAAGAATGAATTTTCGTCAAATATAGTGGCGGCCCTGAAAAGGACCGTTTCATTTTTCAGGACGGCAGTTTAGACCGTTTTTTAATTCGGTACGAGGACGGCTTGGATATTTGGAAAAACGCCACCCTGGGCGATGGTTATCCCCGAAGGAAATTTGTTCAATTCCTCGTTGTTGTGGATTGCCAGTTAAAGATGGCGCGGAATGATTCTCGTCTCTTTGTTATCGAAAGCAACGTTGACAGCCGACTGGACGACTTCAGCAGCCAAATCAAGAGACGCGGCAGTCTTGACGCCAAGTAATAAAAATCGTCTGCGGAAAATTCGTCGAAAACAATTAATCGAATTACAATTCATCGAAAACAATTAGTCGAAAAAACAATTCGTCGAATCACAATTCGTCGAATCGCCAATTCGTCGAATCGCCAATTCGTCGAATCGCCAATTCGTCGAATCACCAATTCGTCGAATCGCCAATTCGTCGAATGACAATTCGTCGAATCGCAATTCGTCGAATGGCAATTCGTCGAATGACAATTCGTCGAATCGCAATTCGTCGAATGATAATTCGTCGAATCGCAATTCCTCAAATAACGATTTGCGGAACATTCGTCGAATCACCATTCGTTTGTTTGGGTTTGTTTGGGTTCTTTTGTGCTTGTGGGTGTGTTTGTTTGGGTTTGTTTGGGTTCTTGTGTGCTTGTTGGGCGTGTTTGTTTGTTTGGGTTTGTTTTTTTGGGTATGTTTGGACTGCTCTGCACTTAGCGTTACCCGGAACTAACGGCGAGGACGTGGCAGACATCAAGTTCCATTTTTTTTGTGTTTGTTTGTTTTATATTTTTTTGTTTTTTGTGTTTTTTGTTTTATATTTTTTTGTGTTTTTTTGTTTTATATTTTTTTGTGTTTTTTTGTTTTATATTTTTTTGTGTTTTTTGTTTTATATTTTTTTGTGTTTTTTTGTTTTATATTTTTTTGTGTTTTTTTGTTTTATATTTTTTTGTTTTTTTGTTTTTTTGGTATTATTTTTTGTTTAGGTTTGTTTTATATTTCTTTTGTATTTATTAATATTTAATGTTTTATTTTCATTTTGTGTATTCTTTGTATTTTTTGTACTCTATGATTTTTCTTATTTGATTATATATGTATTTTTTTAGCATCTTTTTTTCTTTACAACGAAAGATTGTTGGCGATCGCTCGTAGATACTGCATTTTGTCTGCATACATCGAGTCATCGTACTTTGTTACAATATTTAGAATTCTATTGTTTAGGTCCCGATATTTTTTTTATGCTTGCGGTTGGGGAACGGCGTTACGAAGTTCGGCTATTATCATTTCGTTTTTTGATTGCTCAATTTTTAGACTTCTTATCAAACTCCACAAAGTGGGATGTTTTTGCCGTACAATCTCGTTAAAGGCACGGTGCCATCCTTCCACATTATTGTTTGTGCGGGGTAGATTGGACTGGCATGCATTATGATGATTCCAGTATTTCAACGGAAATTGTCCCTCTTTTCGATTTCTCTTTCTGTCAAATCGGGCGATGAATTCTGTTTCGAAAGAAAAGAGAAACTCTTCGATGTTTTTATCATCCGTGCTGAAAACTTCTTCGGTGATGCGGTTGAACAGACTTTCTACGTCATCGGGCCTGAGATAAGCAAGGGCTCCCAAAAGTTTCACTTTTTGCGCAAATTCGATCTCGGTGTCATAGCGCGTTTTCAAGTGATAAGCGACAACCTTCCGATATAACGCCTGATTGAAGTGAAAATTGCAAAATCGAATCAGGGCGTTCGGGAATACTATAGTTATAGCCTTCACAGCCGCTTGTTCGAGATCGAGCATCACAGAATCTGGATTCAAATCTGGATTGATCTCTTTCAATTTTCCAAACATTTCCTCATAGACAGCCGAGTTTTTTCCCGGTAACAGAGCAAATACTAGAGGCACGACTTTTGTACCCACAATAGCATGGATTGAATATAGCTGGCAAAAAGTGACGCGCAAGCCCCAATGGTCCCATCAACCAGCCAATGCTTAGCTTCTGCCAATATTTTTAGATTTTCGGCTGTTCCGAAAATCAGAATCCGATCTTCAACGGGACCATTGTCGTAAAGTAAAAAATTTTCGTTCTTCTCTGTTACTCGAAATTGAGATGGAAGCTCAATTTCTTTCAAGGTAAAAGGATGTGGTACATCTTCATCTTTCGTGTTTCGAATATTACGAATAGTCCTTTTCATGGAACTGTTGGATGGCAGGTAAGCGACTACGCTGTCATGAACGCTCCTGGACGCAGTAGCGATCAGGACGTGAGGATTCTCAGAACTACTCAAGGCATGTTCTTTTAAATTATTTCTGAGTCTGTTCGCCTCAACTTTTGCAGGATTACCACCGTGATTGTGGTAAGATTCTTTTAAAATTTCATTGTTTCGAGAGGTAATGACTCGAGCCGTGCAATTTTTACTATTTTTCTCACTGTGAATACATTTCCAGTAAGTATTGCCATTATTTTGATTTATTCGCTCTTTGTAGAAGAGGAACCCGTTTCTTAATAATTGTGGTTTCCCCTTCTGACTGTTAATAAATTCAAGATCCATTATGTGGTGTGTTCAATTTGTGCTGGGCGCATGAAATATATGGTATTGTAAAAATCGAATATTGATACAGTAATTTATTGGATGTTTAAAAAAGAGTTATCGGTTTTCAGTGGACAAGAATATATAAAATCTGGTTATTTTTTAGCTACTAGCTCTTGTTTGTTGTACGCCTGAATACAGCGTATAAAGAGCCCGGGTATCCGTTATGGGTTATCCGTCTAGCTATATAATGCTGCGTGTCACTGTATGTCCATGTGTATCCTCCGTCAAACCATGAGAGCGAGAGAGCAATAGTAGGCGATGCGCTGTATGTACTATATATATGTGCTGGCTCTGTGCTGTGTCCGTCGTATACAAAATTACTACATTGTATTATGGGAAAGTGAGGTACATCCGGACGCGACGCTAGGAAGTTAGACACCTCTGCTTCTAGCAAACTGAGCTCCCCTGCACGCTGTTTTTGAATTTACGTAGTCTCGTCGGTTTTAGTCTTCAAGACGAAACGCCGCGCAGATTTTTTAAGATAACTTTCAATGAACGTTTTTATGTAAGGTCTTGTAATTTTTGGTCTCTTTGAAAGTCGTGGCTTTCGACTTCGGCTACCTAACTATGTAAACAAATCGTGAAAGTTCACTTTGATCCACTTCTTAGTTTCCGATTGAGCTTAAATTTTACATACACGTTTAGTTTGGACGACAGGGCATAATTAGGTAAATGACGTCATTCTGAATTCCATACAGCGGTTCCCCAAAGATGGTGGACAAAATCTATCTATCATCTAGCTATAATATGGGTATCAAATGTAACGGTTTGCTGAAAGGATTACGAAAAAATAATTTACATCACTCTAAATTCAATATAGCAGACTAGTTATTTTTTATGCGCTCCCATGAAATGGGTATCAATTATAAGAGTTTGTTTGGGTTTGGTTTGTTTGGGTTTGGGTTTGTTGAAGTTTGTTTGGGATTGTTTGAATTTATTTTTGTGTGCTTGGGTTTGGTTTGTCTGGGTTTGTTTGGGTTTGGGTTTGTTCGGATTTGTTTGGGTTTGGTTCGTTTTTTTTGTTTTGTTTGGGTTTAGTTGTTTGGGTATGGTTTAGTTGTTTGGGTTTGGTTTGTTTGTTTGGTTTGTTTGGGTTTGGGGAAATTTCATTCGACGAATTGGGATTCCACGAATTGTCATTCGACAAATTGTCATTCGACGAATTGCGATTCAACGAATTGTCATTCGACAAATTGTCTTTGAACGTCTCTCTCTTACGAGTCTTCAAGCCCCTCATGAATGTTGTCAAACATTTTATGAATGTCGTTGAGAGACTCTTGAATGTGTTCGAACGTGTCTTGGATGTCGACAAACCCAAAGGCCTCCAACCGACTCCACAGTAGGCTTGCTTTTTTCCCCCGTCGATAATCCCTTTTTCGTGGAACGTGGGTACGAGGAGATGGATAGAGTGAATAAACACATGGGATTATAAAAAGTCCGTTTCTTTATTTACAGAAAATAATAAATTCATCCTTGCACAATTAAATATTTACAACAACTAACATAATTTTAACAAGTTTTACATCGAGTGAACAAAATATATACATAATTTTCACGAGTTTTATGCATCAAGTATTTACAAAAATGTACACACAATTTTACATCGAGTTTGCTGAAAGGATTACGAAAAAATAATTTACATCACTCTAAATTCAATATAGCAGACTAGTTATTTTTTATGCGCTCCCATGAAATGGGTATCAATTATAAGAGTTTGTTTGGGTTTGGTTTGTTTGGGTTTGGGTTTGTTGAAGTTTGTTTGGGATTGTTTGAATTTATTTTTGTGTGCTTGGGTTTGGTTTGTCTGGGTTTGTTTGGGTTTGGGTTTGTTCGGATTTGTTTGGGTTTGGTTCGTTTTTTTTTGTTTTGTTTGGGTTTAGTTGTTTGGGTATGGTTTAGTTGTTTGGGTTTGGTTTGTTTGTTTGGTTTGTTTGGGTTTGGGGAAATTTCATTCGACGAATTGGGATTCCACGAATTGTCATTCGCTAAATTGTCATTCGACGAATTGCGATTCAACGAATTGTCATTCGACAAATTGTCATTCGACGAATTGTCATTCGTCGAATTGGCGATTCGACGAATTGTCATTCGACGAATTGGCGATTCGACGAATTGTCATTCGACGAATTGGCGATTCGACGAATTGGCGATTCGACGAATTGTGATTCGACGAATTGTTTTTTCGACGAATTGTTTTCGACGAATTGTAATTCGATGAATTGTTTTCGACGAATTTTCCGCAAATCAATAAAAATATTGATTAGACACCACTGTGAGCACCACCGCCGCCACTCTTTATAAAGTGAAATGGGCTTTAGCAGAGGACGTTTTAACTTTGATTCGATATTCCGCGAAATATTCCATTAACGGACAACACCACTATGACGGCTTCAAAAAATCGATTTTTTGAAAACCATCTAGAAAAATCTAAAATACATTTAAGATTAAGATGCCGTTGGACCCAGGTCGAAAAAATAATTATTTTCGGAGATATTGAATATTTTGTGGAGCGGTGCAGAGCTGCGTGACGCTCGGGGTCTCGCGCAGCTGCGCGCCTCAGGGTCGGCAGGTATATCGAATAGCGATCCATACGACGGTTTCGAGATAAAAATAAAGAGTGCATCGATCATGTCCAAAAACGTATGGGGACGCGCCTCCGCGAAATCGTGAAAAAACAAAAAGGATTGTCTGGCAAAGGAAAGCTCACCGGAAAATTGATTGACGAGTTGAGCACATATTACGGCTTGGCTATTCGGAGGAACAGCGATGATGTTGAAAAAATGAGGAAGGCAATTTGGGCAACTATCAAACAAAATATCCACAGATAGTGAGCCACAACATGACGATTGCCCAGAGGGAGCCGAGTCGTGGTGTTCGTGGCAGCGAGCGGTCGCAAGCGGTAATATTTCTGAATATCACGATAAGCCGCCTCTTCCTGAGAAAGTATTAGAGGCAATTACGCCAGCCTTCGAAAATTTGAGCAGAGACGATTTGCTGCAGCGTTGTTTGGGCGGCTTCACGCAAAACAACAACGAAAGCTACAACAAATCAGTTTGGCCAATAGCCCCCAAGTGTCAGCCCGGGAGCAAAAAAATCGTCGATATTGCAGCTGATATGGCGGTATTATTATTCAATGATGGCCTGAGAAGCCTCATGAAAGTTTTGGAGACGTTGGGGATAACTATCGGCCCAAATTGTTTCAATTTTTGCGTTGAAACCGACGCAGCGCGGATCGAGCTGGCGGAGCGCTCGCTCACAGACGCTGCGAAAGAAGCAAGAAGAACCTCTACAAGTTCGAGAAAAGATGCTAGGGACAATGATTTGCTTCTTGAAGGCCAGCTATATGGTGCCGGCATCGCTGATTAAAGGTAAACAATTTTTTTTCCAATTTATCACATAAATTAACAAACCTAAAACTTTGAACGCGTTTTTCTCAAAACCACTTTTTTTATTGCGGCACGCAGCAGAACTCGAGCAATTTTTATCCGATCGACTTCAAATTTGGACTGCATCAATAAAACTAGATTGTCTAAAGAAGTACATAGGATTTTTTCGATATCTCAATAATAAAAAAAGTTATAGCCTATTTTCAACGAGAAATTTTGCTCGAAAATCGTCCTTTAATTTCAAAAACGTGCCTATTTTTTTAAAATCAATATTTTTTTAAATCTATGTACTTCTCTTCAAAATATCATATTATTAACGAAAACACTCGGTATTTTTTTTCAGATCGACTTTGAATAGAGTTCTGCTGCGTACCGCGAACCACTGCAGAGGCAACAGTACACGGAGAGAATTAAATGTTAAAAATTACCGTGCAGTAACGGTAACCAGATGACAACCCTGAAACATCGCTTATTATTGTTGGGTAGAACACAGATTTTCACGAAAATAAAATAAAATTTCTTCTTCAGATAGAAAATTTTACCAGATTTTCTAGTAAATTTCGATGTGTAACAAAATACGCAAAACTTAAATTTGAAAAATATATAATATCAGCGAAATTTTACTGTGCATTTTAGTATTTTATGCCTTTCAGAAATGTCTATAAAAAAGTATCGTCTTTATAAAAGTTATTTTAAGATTTATTATAAAATTTAATGAATGTTATAGGAAAATGTATTGTGCTCTCGGTAAAAATTATCGTGCGCGCTTGGTTAAAATTATCGTGCGGTACGGTACGGGAATTTTGAGGCACTGCATTGTAAAAATTCCCCTTCATTCCTTTCACTTTAGAATGGTATGGTGGTGGGGGTAAGTAGGGGAGCGCGATTTCTTTATGGCACGATGGGACTTCCCAAAAAAATTTCGTCTAAACTGCGTACATCGCATCGCCGGTTCAGTTTAGCCTGAAGCCTCAGTCGCATGCAGTGTCTCCTTGCGAGGAAGTCAAACGTAGCGATCGTGTTAAATGATGACGAAGTAATATGTGCGCAAATTAGTCACATCACTCGAGCCTACGATGGTACAAAATGTATTATAAATAAATGTTAGTATTAAACGAAAAATAAATTCTAATGATTAAATTTGTCTCCTTATCCGTTTGTTGACTATACCAATTTATATGGAAGAAAAAAATGTTCCCAACAAAATACAAACAGCATTAATTTGTACCAATTTTTCAATAGTAAATAATATTCATTATTATTATTATGGTTATTGTTATTTCGGTTATTATTATGATTATTATAGCACCAGTTTTTGAAGAACAAATACATTTTACTAAGGATTTCTTCAATCGAAGAATTTAAATTTTACCAGCCTTATAGGGAATTGTTTTTGAGGATTCGGCTTCGATCCGGCCAGTGAAGGTTATTCCAAAGTCAACAGTGGAATTAGAAGATGTTTACGTTTCGGCCCTCTGGTTCGGGTCCTCTTCAGAAATTTTATTTTTCTGTATATAATATGATACGCATTATGTCATAATAATGTAAAAACATTATTATGACATAATGCGTATCATATTATATACAGAAAAATAAAATTTCTGAAGAGGACCCGAACCAGAGGGCCGAAACGTAAACATCTTCTAATTCCACTGTTGACTTTGGAATAACCTTCACTGGTCGGATCGAAGCCGAATCCTCAAAGACTATCTTGTCATCTACACGGCCGCACACATCTCTGACTCACTTATAGGGAATTTTTCTTCCGAGGTTGACGCAGGTAAATTTTACTGTGCAGCACCGTAAAAATAACGTACGGCGCGGTTGGTAATTTTTAACCGACAGTAGGTAAATTTTCGAACATACATGCTAAATTTTACTGTCCCCAATTTTTACCCTTCTTGTATAGTAAAATTTGAACTACGTATTTGAAATTTTCTGTAACGTGAGTTAAAAAAAACTTGACGCATACGAATTATTATGTTTTTCTCACTTGTCACCACATTGAAATATATCACGGTAATTTTTACCGTGAAATTCACCACAAAAATTACTTTTTAATTCTCTCCGTGTACCTGACGCGGGAGCTTCCCCAGCGTCACCATGGACCGTGAAAAATTTGAATTTTTTTTTATGTATCTTCAATAAACAACGAATAAAACAAAAAAAAATTTCAAATATCTCTTTTTTTTTCCACAAAAAAAATTCTTGAAAAATAGCAAAAAACAGCGGGTCACAGTGGTGTTGTCCGTTAATGCAGCAAGATAGACGAGAGCTTCAACACCAACTCGCTCGACGTAGTTCCTTTTACAGAGACGACATATTTTTTCTTTTCTACTTTTTCCTCGGCCACACATGTCGAATAAATCTCAAGTTGAACGTGTAGAACAAGAGTACGTTGACCGGGACCGAATGATGATCTGCGACGTGACTTGAAAAATTCTTTATTCATATCTGTTTGTACTGGTACAATTACATTTTTTATGGACTGTACATTTTTGGTTCTGTCTTTATGACTATGCCCGCTGATTTTTAGATTACTAGTCCGTTGATATTCGTTTGAGTGGCTTGATTTTGCCAGCTTAGAATCGAGAGGTGGTTTATTTTTCTGTTCATTTTAGGCAAAAAATTTAGGAAAAAACCCTGTTACAACTATTTGTTTCCTTAGAGCTAGGTTTTGTGGCCTACTTACATTATTTACAGTATTTGCATCGTTTACAGTGTTTGTATGTTAGCATATTACTGCGTATGTTAGTGGTTCGTTATTGCATTACGCGATGGTGTTGTAGTTTGTGCTTTGCTACTTATTTTCTCGGTGTACTGCGTAAACCGACGTTTACCATAAAGTAATACTCCAAGATATTTGGCAGCCTTTCTTGGTTTGATTCTAGTTAGGCTCGTGTAGAAAGGTGAAAAGTTGTCATTTTTCGTTTGTGGGCAGAGAAGACAAGCTCAGTTTACTTAGTCCTTTTTAGTTTTTCCCATTTGTGAAAATGTTTTGCTATGAAGTTATTATGTTTTTGGACCTTCGCCGAGCCTTTTTTCCAGGATCACGAATAGCCGTGTCGTCGGCAAACAGCGCGATGTCCGTTTCTGCTATTTTTGGTATGTCGGGAATCTAGTAACGAAATAGACCTGGACCAAAAATTAACCTTTGTGGTACCCCAGCTGCTATTTTTTGTCGGGTAGATGGTACGGTGTTCTTTGTGACTGTGATGGTGCCAATGTGTACGTATTATTATATTATTTTAGTGAGGTATAAGGGAATTTGGGCTTTATTCAGTTTGTAAATAAGACCTTTGTGCTACACTGTATTGAAAGCTTTTTCGATGTCGAGGAGTACAATAAGAATCGATTTATTGATGTTGAAATTTCTGCCGGGTGCTTGTTACTCTTGCCAGCTGTTGGGCCGTAGTCGATCCTTCACATGTCAGAATTAGACATGTTTATTCACTGGTGTTGTATTCTAACCTCTTTCCAGTGAATGGACATATGGGCTCGGTTCTGATCATTCTCAAAGCAGAGTAAAAAATGTAGCTTATCTGCTGAATATTGCTAAATAAACTATTGTTAAGATATGACAATGTACATTTCATTAAAAGTTGTCATGAAATTAATTCATACGTTTTTTTAATTTTTGGCAAAACTTAAGGATGTTGAGTCCCTATGAAACATGTTAATGTTAATTGTTCAATAAATAACTTCTTAATCGTCATGAAATTTGTACACGACCTCCTGAATGCTTCATGCAAATACATACCAAATTTTCGGAATTCTATCATCATTACTTCAACCTCCTTAAGGGTTAAAATAAAAAATGATAAGAAAATTCTGAAAATTTGGTATGTTTTTGTATGAAGTATTCAAGAAGTCGTGTTAAAATTTCACGACGATTAGGAAGCTCGTTATTTAAAAAATAACATTTTGTTAAGAACAATTTTTAAAAGAAATAAAAAAAATTTATCAAAAAACTTCGTTCTGTTTCCGTTGCTTTCAGTATAATGTAGATATTACAAAATTGAGGGGTCAAAAAAAACTTATTGCAAAGTTACATCAGTTTCTATAAGACAACATTTAATTTGTGAATGTTAATTGTTCAATAACGAGCTTCCTAATTGTCGCGAAATTTTTACACGACCTCTTAATGACTTCATACAAAAACATACCAAATTTTCAGAATTTTCTTATCATTTGTGATTTGGGACTCAACATCCTTAATGTTCTATTTCTCTGTCGAATCCAACTGGTAGCTTTTTGTAAATTGAGATGAAAAACAGTTTTATGCATTTTCTCCGAAATCGCAATAACGAATATAATACAAGTATTTATAAGAATATTATCGTTTTGTGCAACGCAGTGATCTCCGATTCTAGCATTTAATAAAAATTAAACGTTTTGCTTGACAGCATACGTCTACACTACACGTCCATTTACTGGACATTTCGTTTATCCGCTGGCGATCTAGTCATTTCGCTACTTACCTATAAATTCCTCCGATATTATTTGTTGCAATTACTCTGAATGCTAGTGTCGTTATTTGTCAAGGCGATATTGACAGGAATTGCTACTATTTTTTATTTATTAAAAGTTGCTCCATTTTGTTTTTTTTGTTTTACATTTCTGTGTTACACTTTTCTTATCTTACTGACTATTCCTGTATGTCCTACTAACTAGGCCATTTCTGTTATCTATGTCTTGATTGTTTCTTTTTGAGCTTGTTTTATGTTTTTCGTTGAATTTAGGTTAAATTTGGAGGAAAAACCCTAACGTAAATGTCCTAATTATTGAACAGCTAAGGATCTGGGGGATTGAATTCGGTGAGAAAAAATATAAAATAAAGCGAAAAAAACCATCGCTTTCATGTTCAAATGATACTTGCATATTTTTACTTTCGTAAAATCACCCTTTAAATTATTTTTAAATGATTTCAAATGAAAGAAAAGAATAACAATGTGAAGCATGCAAATGTCCCAATTATTAAACACTGGAACTGCCTATGTCCCTAATATTGAAAAGGCATGTTCCAGTTATTGAACACTCTCGAGAATTCTTTTTCCGTTCTGAAAATATTATTTTGGGTACAATATTAAGAAATAAAAGCAAAATCAAACACTTAAATAATCTTTTATTAATCATGTAAAAATACAAAAATATATATTTAGCCCCTTTTGACCGGTTTTTGGTTCATTCGCATTTGGTTTATTTTTGCTTTTCAAGTCGAACTTTATTTTATTTTTATTTTCAGCTTCCTCGTTTTTATGTTCTGTTTTTGTTTGATTTTGTCGCAGCTTTCTTGTTTGTCGACTCCAACTTGATTTTCTTTTTATTTACCGCTCTGCATATAGTGCGGATTTTACAACTTCCGCACTATATGCACGAATTACATTCGTATTTTTAGGTTACATTTAGGTTATATTCTCTTTTTACTTTTCTTTTTATGATTATTGCACGAAAATACAAATATAAAATATATTTGACGTTCTTAGAGTTATTATTAAAAGAATAAAGGTAAGTTTATTCAGGAACTTACAGATTTTGTTTGAATAAATCCGATTCACACGATCTGTCACACAAACTGTCTCGATGTTTTGATGGGTTTAATGACACCATCTTGGAGAATTCGAGTGTTCAATAATTGTGACACACTGCATTTTCTATGTCCCAATGATCGAACGCCGTATTTTTTAACCAATAATTAATCAAATTTTTTTTTATTGTTATTTGTGAAAAATTTTCTGAGGAACCTGAAACGCCTTTACTTTTTGAGATGTGACAGTTTTTGAATTTTTTATGCCCTTACGCATGAACCGGCGCATCTTAGCAAAAACGATAAGCAGTTACCACGAGACGTCGAATCGGGTCACCGTTGCTGATTAAATAATTTTTTTCTCTATTAATTTAAGCTTATTTGCACAAGTCAGGTAACATTTCGATAGCTAAAAGTTCCATATATGTAATGAAATTTTTATGAATAAGTAAATGCATGCAGGTGAATGAGAAATAATAAAAATACAAGATAGTGTTCAATAATTGGGACATTTGCGTTATTAGTACTAAGGAAATGCGACTACCGGTGAAGTTGCGGTTTTGAAGCCAAACAATACCCACCGGCGCTCCAATAGGATAATTGAGAAAATGCGGGTGTCGCGCGACATCTGTTCTGCCTCTGATCTCACCATGCCACGCGGCAGGACGGCGGTTGCAAGAATATCTTCCAGCGCACCAATAACATTCGCCGCCGCAGTTCTCATTGTATAGACTCAACTCCCATTCGTCCGACGGTTGGATGCTATACTGTATACAAAAGCAGGTCTGTCCCATACGTTATCACTCCTGTTCCAACCACCGTACCGCAGGTACCTATATTTTACGTGCAACTCTAATTTTATTCGACATGTCTGGCCGAGGTAAAGGTGGCAAGGTCAAGGGAAAATCAAAGACTCGTTCTACCCGCGCTGGGCTACAGTTTCCGGTTGGCAGAATTCACCGGCTCCTTCGCAAGGGCAACTATGCCGAGCGAGTTGGTGCTGGAGCCCCTGTATATCTTGCCGCAGTCATGGAATATTTGGCTGCTGAAGTCCTCGAATTGGCTGGTAACGCAGCTCGTGACAACAAAAAGACTAGAATCATCCCGCGCCATCTTCAATTGGCTATCCGCAACGACGAGGAATTGAACAAACTTCTTTCGGGCGTCACCATAGCTCAGGGTGGCGTTCTTCCAAATATCCAGGCCGTCCTTTTGCCAAAGAAAACGGAGAAAAAAGCCTAAACAGACTTCTCGAAATTCAAACGGCCCTTCTCAGGGCCAAAACTATTTGACAACGGTTCATTCTTCGCGCACATGTCATGTAATGATTGATTGAATCGCCCCCTTGAACGAGTAAATATCGCAGGTTGAAGTTTACCAGACTGATAGCTTAGTCGGAGTGCTTTTTTCTTACAATTCCGACAGACTTTGCTCTAATCGTTAGGGAGGATCATTAGTATTGTAAATCTAAAATGGCGACCAAATCCGACCGGTGCGTTAGCTGCCATTTTTATTTCGTGGTGGTTTGGTTTTTGCTGAATATCCTTTATTTTGAATTTTTCAACAATGCTTGGTACTAAAGTTGTTAAGGTAGTTCTGTAGTTGTCAAATCTTTGAGGAATTGGCTGAAATCTAAGTATGGTGTAAATATGATCTTCATGGCCGATGCGCAAAAATTCAATTCGATTCACCGTTTAGTTCATCAGATAATTGCAATTATGAGTATTTTTGTACGCGATGCCTATACCTAACACGTAAGCCGATAGGAGTTTGCTCGCATTTCTCGATATAGATTCTGAACAGATCTTAGGATTTCAAAATAACAACACGTGTACGCAGTACTATTGTGGGATTAATTGAAAAAAAATGACAAACTGAACGTTTGGTTTGAGAGATGTCGACTTATGAAAAGTGGTAATTATATTCCCACCGTACTCGAGCCCCACCATGGGTAACGGAATGGCAACAGTGCCTGCCGCGCGTGGGCTGGGAAGTCGAAGCGTGTTTCTTCCCGAGTTCTAGTAATTCTGGAATGGATGTGAAATAAATTTTTTCTACGAACAAATTTAATTTGTTCAATTTATGCACGTATCGTGATATATATATATATATATATATATATATATATATATATATATATACTATGTGTTTGCGTGTGCAGATATATTAAGTTGTAAATCCCTGATCCGACGTTCTTCGACAGCGAATTTTTGTTTCTGATCTGAAGCCGAAATTGCTTGACACATGGCTGCCACAGCTTTTAGTCTTTTATCAAGCGCCTTTATTCTTGTAAACTTTCCTTTGTATCGCATTTAGATTGACATTTTCAAGGTTTTCTTATTTATATGAACTATTTCGCGAAAGACGGATCGTAGGAAGCTCAACGCTATGACTGCAGGAAAATTGTGCTGTTGCCACGATTACAGCGCAGCTCTTTATGCGAAATGAGACCTATCTATGCATGAGGTGCGAATCTGTGGGACATATAGAGGGTACAAGCTCTGTCAAAAATGTACACCAACAGCATCGTATAGGCATTGGATGTTACTATACGCTTCGACCGAAACTTTTGGCTCATACGTGTACCGACAGACTACCTTGAAAATTCAATTCTCCAATTTTTATCCTACGATCGATATTTTTCGAGATAATGAGGAAAACTTGCTAAAGTCGAATTATTGAATAATCTCGATTATTATTAACTTTAGCGCATAAACAAAGTTGTAGGGGATCAAATCTCCTACAATTTTTATCTCTGGATTTTTTGATACGGTCAACATTTAAGGGGAGGTACCTGAATAATGGTTTTAAAAAATCGATTTTTTTTTGGTGTAGTTTGTAGTTCCAAGAATATTGTGTATAAATTTCATGTAGGCATTCGTAATATTGAAGTCGTTGTGGGTTATTCTTCAAAAGGCAGCAGAACGTCGAGCGCGCTGTCGGTTGGGTCTGCAGCTGTCCCGCCGGGGTAAATATTGTTAAAAAATTGTGAACATTGCTGCCAATATTGCCACATGCGTTTTGAACTGTGGGGCAAAATCCTATCTCCAAATGATGGATGCCTTGGGAGTTCAAGTCGGTAGAAATGCTGACAGGCAATGCGAGATCGACAATGCGGACTGCATTGCGAAGGCTGAAATTTAAACTCGAAGCGCGACCCGTGAATGTAGAATTCAGCGCAGACAATCGAGAATTGCAGCTGACGAAGCAGCGAGTATTTCAGAGGGACCAATGTATGGCCCTGGGATTGCTGATTAACGATAAGCAAAAAATATCTCTATCCTGCGCGTAATTTTTCTGAAAAACTTCGAAGCTGCATAGAAATATACTTGTAAAAAATCGATTTTGACTGCTCTTTTTTTTTAATGTTTGAAGTACGAAGAATATTGTGTTAAGATTTCATGTTGAAATTCCGCAATCGCCAAAATTATACGGAGAATTTACCGAAAAATCGTGCAGCGGCCCAATCGCGGAGCGGGTCAATTCTTTACCCATTTTTCAAACGCGTTTATCTCGAAACATAGTTTTCAAAGTCGGTATCAGATGTATCTCGAAAACGGCGTGTCCGATTTTGTCCAAGTTTGGATACAATATTCTTCGATAGTTTTTCTTGTCTTTCAATCGTCGAAAATTGGTGACGAAAAACGAATGTTAAACTAAAACGGTCGCAATTCCGGCAAAAATGAAAATTTCAAAAAAATCCTACGACGCAAATTCCTTTGTATATTATATTTCAAGAATCCGTTGCGTTTTCATGTTTCAGATCAACCGACCGCCTGGAATCCTTGGCACCACAAGCCATGTCAACGAACAACACGTCTGACGCTACCACAACAACGGCACTCGCAGTCAACGTTTTCATTTTGAAAAATTCCTAAACATACCTCAATGTACACATTTTCCAATAAAAAAAACCTGGATCCAATCGAAACATTAGTTTTCGAGATAAACATTCCCGAAATTCACTTGTTTTTCTCGCCATTTACTCAAGTACCTCCCCTGAAGCTCCAGACGCGTTTTTTTACGTGGTATCCCCAGTAGCCCTAATCCACATTTCATGGCTTGCAAGTTTGGTGCGATTGATGCAGTTTTTTTCCCTTACGAGTTATTGAAGCTGGAATTTCCATTTGTACTTGCAAGCATTAAGGAGTAAGGCCACTGTAACGGCCCAAAAAAAAAGGTTTTTTCACTAATTTTTTGCTCCCGAAATTGAAGGTATTTGAATAAAAACTTTTAATGGTGTTATCGGGCATACATTAAACTTTATTATAAAATTTTTTTACAGTAAAAAAAAAACAAAATGGCGGTTCCACAGCTATCTTCCCGGGACATGTTTTGCTTCCAGGGCTCCGCGGCACGCAGCACCACTGGTGCACTTTCGAATCTAGAACAAAAAAAAAACCATTAATCTAGAGGGCTATAGCTAGAGAATGTCGATCGGATTTTAAAAAGTATCAATTTTTGTGGATTTGGCGTGCGTTTGAAAAAAAAATTGATTTTTGACGAAAAAAACGGCAAGTTTTTTGTTAATAAAAAATCAATAAATAAAGTTCTTGAAAATTCCGATCGACATTCTCAAGATAATGTAAATGTTCACATCTGGTTAAAATTTCAAGTAAAAAAAATGAAAATTGTTCGAGTTATGCTGCGTGCCATTTTGAAAAACCATGTTTCGAGAAAAACGCGTTTAAAGTTTTGCGAATAGTTTTTTATTGGAAAAAATTTAAAAAAGAAGTTAAAAAAAATTTTTACCGTTAGTCTGCAATCCCAGCACCATACATTTGTCCTTCGATAGCCAAATTTTCGTCTTCTTCGTCTTTCCTGGTTGATTTTTGGAGCGCGCGCGCACTTTTGGCCGCGTCGCTCAGAGATGTCTCCGCGTGCGTGATGCGTTTGGCGTCGGCTTCGATGCAGAAATTATATAACTGTACACCAATTTCCACCTCCAACATCTTGAATATTTGCAAGACGTTGGTAAGGCCGCCATTGAATATGCAAACAGCGATATCCGTCGCAATATCTAGTACAGTTTTTCCGCTTGAGGATGATTTGGGGGCCAAACTCCAAACGGTAGCGTTGAAACTTTCGTTATTGTTTTGAGTATAGGCCCCCAAGCAACGCTCCAGCAACTCGTCCCGGCTCAATTCCATGTAGATGGGTTTGATGGCTTGATAAACCTCCTCACTCATTGGCTGATTGTGACGATACGCATCCAAGGCATTTTCTGCTTTCGCTTTCTTCCAACTGCACCAATTCTCCGAACATTTTTCGTGCTGAGGCTTTTCATCCGTTGACATTTTGTGAAAAAGGGTTGTCCAGATCTCATTTTTCATATTTTTGATGGAATCGGAATTTCGACGGATTGCTAAGCCGTAATAAATGCTTAGTTCGTCAATCAATTTGGCAGTGAGTTTTCCTCTTCCCCCGAGACCTTTTGTTCCTTTTTTTAAGTTTCTCAATCGAGTGCCCATTCTTTTTTGCACGTGATCTATGCACTCTTTTTTTTTAACATCAACATTTTCATAAGGCTTCGAATCCACGATGCCTTTGAAAGTTTTGGAATCGCCATCTCCGATATAATTGCAGTCGTTTCGGAGCAAGTTTTGACACGCTTGGCGGCGACCTTCATTTCCTAAGGACAACAAATTTTTTTTCGCACAGGACCTTTTTTTTCTTATTCTAGAGGGTTTAAACTATTTTTTAAGCCAATAAAAAAAATCGATTTTTCAAAAAATTTACAGTGGCCTTACCCCTTAAGGATCCAGGCAAAGTTTTTCTTTTTTTTGGTTATCAACTTCAAACTGCCAGACTTTTTCTTTTCCGATCACATTGTAGGAACTACTGAATCTTTTTCTTTTCGACGATGGCCCTGCCAAATTACCATCGACGATTTCCTCTTCGCAATCATCCTGAAATTCAATGTTGATGTTCGATGTTTTTTCGGCAGTATCCTCGATAATAGGATCATCCTCGTTGTCATCGAGTAGCTCCTGAAGTTCGCCAACATTGACGCATGTCTGACGCCGTAGTTTTGGCATAGAACTGCACATTTCCGTCCTGCTTTACGACACGCGCACATTTTGTCACAATTTGTCTTGCATTTGCAGGAAATCATTTTGAGTAGTGATTCCGGTGCGGTTTCTCCAGTGATAGTTATGGGTTCTGACCCGCGGGGATCTTTTTTCCACAGGGTCGTACATCAAATACGCAACGGGGTCGCGATGGGCCGGGGGGGGATGTCGGTCCGACCTTAAGGTCGCCGTACTGCCGGGCGGGGTGTGTCGAGGTTTGCGTTACGTCACGATTTTAGATCTGCCAGAAATAGCAAAATTTCTGCATGTTCAAGTTGTTTTATTTTAAACTCATTGTTCAGAATAAATGAAGTGCAAGCTCTTATTATTTTGAAAATATTATGAAGATGAAAAACTGTCATATCGCTCGCGATTTCATACTAGGTGCGCAACTAAGTTTCTGGGTTTTTTTGACCAATAAAAAATCGAAAATTTCAATTCAAAGGCAAAAAATGGTTCATTCGAAGTATTGTCCCTCGCTATTTACATATTTTTGCCGTCTCTCTGGCAATACATAAATACCGCGACGATAGAAAGACGCGTCTTTGGACTGACTGAAATATTTGCTTTGACCTCCTCGACTAGTGTAACTTGGGAAAACGGGAGCGTGTACAAGGTTAATCGGAGGCAATTTCCGGTAGAATTTGCGAAGAGGGAGAATCGCTGAAGCGTTTATGAATTATTCGTAGCCCTGAAAAGGGCCGTTCCAGTCTCGGTATCCCGATCTAAATGGAGAATTCACTTTTCACAGCCACGGTCATTTTTTGCGCGACCTTCTTCGGCTTGACAACTACCGGTTTGGTCTTGTTGGCAGTGGTTGGTTTGGACTTTTTTGCCGATGACTTTGTGACCGGTTTTGCTATGGTCGTCTTCGGCTTTGGTGGTTTGGCAGCGGGGGCTTTTGAAGCCGCCTTCTTCTTTGGGTTGACGGGGCTCGAAGCAGTTTTTTTCGCCGGTGCTTTCTTGACTGAAGCTGCTGTCTCGGCAACCGCAGATTCCTTAACTGTTGGCACCTTCTTGAGGGCTTTGATCTTGGTCGCTGGCTTGGCCGTAGGTTTGACCGCTTCGACCTCGCCCAGTTTGAAAGAACCGGCGGCGTCCTGGCCCTTTGTCTCAATCAGCGTGCCAGACGTAACGGCAGCCTTCAGGTACTTTTTGACGAAGGTCGCTTGTTTCTCGGTATCGATCTTGTACGCGCTAGCCATGTATTTTTTGTTGGACTGAATCGAGGAGCCACCGCGCTCCTCCAGGGCTGTAATAGCGGCGGTTACCATGCCCGCGGCCTTCGGATGCACCGACTTTGCGGCTGACGCTGCTTCCTTCCGTGCGGAAACCGAGTTTCCTTCGATGGGGCCGTAACGACAGAAGGCGATGTTGCTTTGTCCGTCACTGTATTGGGATTTCCTTGCTTTTGAATCGTCCCTAATGCTTTCAAACGTTTGGAAATTGTTGTGTGATCAACTCCCAATGATTCTGCAAGTTCGGCTAGCGTCTGACACGAGTCTTTGTCAAGTAATGACTCCAATTCTTTATCTTCACTTTTTTTTGTGCGTCAGAGCGTTCTTTATCGTCGACATCAAAATCATTATTTTTAAAGCGCCTAAACCAATCTCTTCACGTTATTTCCGACAGAGCATGGTCACCGTAAGTCTCGATGAGAATTCTGTGTGCTATGGCTGCAGATACATTTTGCATAAAGTAGTGCAGTAAAATTCAGCGCAAATACTCTTTTTGGCACGAAATTTGACATGTTTAACGCTATGGAAGAAAACTTGTGTACACTTAGGCGAAATGACATACACTATTTGAAGCTTGCTTATAGTACTTCTTTATAGATGCGTCATCATCTTAAACTGCACGCACACGTTTCTGATAACGCCATTTGTTAGAAAACAAAGAGAACTTATTCAACATCCTAATATGAATACATGAAGACTTGATAAACGGCTATTCTTTCGAAAGGTTTCTTGTAAGAACTCCGACTGTGTTGGCAATAGAACTGATAATGGTGATGTCGGCTCCGTCGCTCCTCGCTTCCATAGCGGAACGCGTACCATCGAGAGAGGCTCGACTATTCTGGCGAGGCGTCTGACCGGCGTTAGGCCGTCTTGTAGTTACACAGCCCGCTATTGATGCCACATTTTAAAAATTTGCTAAGATCATTTCATTAACCTTCATTGTTGTTGGATTCTTCAACATTTCGTTCCAACACTGAGCCCTCCCAACGCCTCGTTTACATTACCGAAGAATTAACAAACTGTAAGATCCAAGTGCTCTGCACAATATCCGTTGGTTGGACTCGTCGCTTTAAAATACTCAATTGTTTATGAAAAATGTATTCGCGCGTTTGAGGATCACCGTAACGGAAAGCCAGTAAATAATATATTTTACCACCAAATCGATTCGTTACCCTCGAAACGTATTCCCCGAACCTCGTGGCCACTCGACTTCGAGTAGCGACTGCGCAAAACATCAGCAGACGCGGGTACCAAGATGATTCCATTACAAATAGTTTACAGATTGTTAATTTTACGTGTATTCGCCTTTTTGCAAACCAGGGTTGTCGTGTATATTTTTCGTTAGATCTTGCACGTTTGAGTAATTAACGCCTGTTATTACTTTTTTTTTATATATAAAAACCAGATCACGTCGTATTCAACCTCAGTTTGGCGTACTCATGATAATTGAAAGTGTAAAAAATCAGTGCCGTGATATGAGAAAATTTTTAATATAAGGGAAATAAATGTAGTTCAAGCCGTCAATCATAGACCGGTTTGTCCATTATCTCTTCCCATGAATTTCGCACTGTTGCAATTGTCACGAAAGCTTTCGTTAAAATAACATGATGGTCTTTCGATGCGTTTTCGGATCTTCGCGTTTTTAACAAGTGCTAGTTGAGACTCATTTTTTTGGTAAACAATGTATGTGTTTTTATTTTTACTTACAGCAAAGGAAACCGGAGTGGAAAATAAATAACCTGAATTTTCATAACATTTTGGTTGAAAGATGAATATATCCTGTGTAGCGACTTTCCCTGCCTCATAGTAAACTTTACCCATTTGTCAATGCATTGATTTTTCTCGTTTTACGCTGACCACTATCCCATGAAAAAATTGTCGACACGAACAATACGGCCGATGTCCGGCCCAGTACTGGCCCACCGATTGTTGGCAACCAATGTCTGCCCAACATTGTAACAACGGTTCTGCCATTTTCAGTCGACCCTCTTTTCGGAGCCCGGCATCCGACATTAAGCCGATGTGGGGAGAGTACCGGTTAATGACCTACGGCCGACTATTGGCGTAGACGAAAGAAGCCGACCATGGGTCAATACTGTCTGACGTTAATTGTCCTCCGTTCATTTCTAATCCCAGCAACCGGTACTATACCAATGTCGGGCCAGTATCGGCTGCCCCGGAGGGCCGACTGTTGGGGTGGGCTACTGGAGCCGACCATCGGCTAGTACTGTTCGTCATTAGCTTTCCAAGTATCCGTTCATACGTAATCTCGGCATACCTCAATATGCCAATGTCGGGACAGTATCGACTAACGACGAAGAACCCACTGTTAGCGTAGTGATGTGAACTGAAATAGTGACCGGTCAAAAAACGGTCTCATGACGGCCAAATAACGGTGAAATTACCGCCAATAAAACGACCAATTTTGTCATAAATAATAAATATTCGTATATCGCGATTTGGAGCGCCACCTGACGTATGGAAAGAGAAACTTCTAGAATTAAAAAAATTAAGCTTTTTTATCACGCACGCGCACGGGCACAGCACGCGACACGAGATTCGATATCGACACAAACGAGTACGAATATCCACGCTCGCGCACGACGAATCGTCATAAGATGGCCCGCACCAAGCAAACTGCTCGTGGAGGCAGCTGGCAACTAAAGCTGCGCGTTAGAGCGCGCCAGCGACCGGAGGTGTGAAGAAGCCCCATCGCTACCGACCAAGAACAGTCGCCCTGCGAGAGTTCGGCGTTACCAAAAGAGCACGGGCTTCTCATTCGGAAGCTGCCGTTCCATCGGCTAGTTCGCGAAATAGCACAGGATTTCAAAACTGACCTACGATTTCAAAGCTCTGCCGTAACGGCTCTCCAAGAAGCCACCGAAGCTTATCTGGTTGGTCTTTTCGAAGATACAAACCTGTGTGCTATCCACGCCAAAAGAGTTACCATCATGCGTAAAGATATTCAACTAGCTCGACGAATCCGGGGAGAACGTGTTTGAATTGACCATAAAAAACCGAACGGACCTTCTAAGGGCCAACAAAATGTAACTAGAGTAATCTCAATAGTATCCGAATTCCTCTACAAAAATTAAGGTATAGTGAACTGATTGCAGGGAGTTCTGTCGGTACACTTATGAGCCAAAAGTTTCGGTCGAAGCGTATAGTAACATCGAATGCTACGCTGTTGGGTATGAATTTTTGACACCTTTTACCTTCTGTCCCACACCTTTGTACCTCATGCATAGATAGGTCTCATACTCGTATAGAGAGCGGCGCTGGATCGGGGCAACAGCGGCTAAACCCGACGAGAATAACCATAACCTCAACAATCAGCAACAAAAATTGGCTGTGGCAGGACGTCGTATCGTGGTTCTACAACATAATATAATATATCTGCACACGCACGCACACACACACTTACATATAAATATATATACCACGATTCATGCATAAATTGAACAAATTAAATTTGCAGAGTAAATTTATTTCACATACATCTCAGAATTAAGTACTAGGACTCGAGGGAAAAACTCGCCTTGAGTTCCCAGACCACGCACAGCTAACTGCAGCGTACACTGTTGCCATTCCGTTACACATGGTTGGGCCCGAGTTCGGTGTGGAATAAAATTATCACTTTGCATAAGTCGATATCTCTTACACTAAACGGCCAAAGTTTGTCATTTTTTTTCACTCAATCCCACAATAGTATGCATACACGGGTTTTTATTTTGAAATCCTAAGATCCGTTTAGAACCTATATCGAGAAATGCACGCAAACTCCTATCAGTGTACGCGTTACGTATAGGGATCGCGTACAAAAATACCCATATACAATTGCAATTATCTCATGAAATAGACGGTGAATCGAATTGAATTTTTGGGCATCAGTAAGATTTGACCAAAACCTCAGAACTACCGTAAAGTTAACAATCCACAGTACGACGTAAAAGAAGAGGTATACAATAATTATGAGATCAATAAATAGTTAATCATTAATGTAAAAAATATATTTTCAGAAAGTTTTCAACCATACATGTAAAATAAAAATAGAAAACGATTATGTATCTCGTTGATATAGAAATATGAACGAATGAAGGAATAAGTGTATTGGTCATTGAAATTGATTTAGTAAACCGAATTTTTTATTCCAGGATATAACACCATTTAAAAATATCATATTTTCTTTAACGATTAGAGATAAGTATGGATTGTTAAATGAATATGTATGGTGAATTAGTGATGTGAACTGAAATTGTGACTGGTCAAAAAACGGTCTCATGACGGTCAAATTACGGCCACAAAAAACACCAATCTATCATAATTAATAAATGCTCGTATATCGCGATTTCAAGCCCCACATGACGTGTGGAAAGTGGAACTTCTAGAATACAAAAAAATTACCTTTTTTATCACGCACGCGCACGGGCTCGGCACGCGACACGAGAATCGACAATCGACACACACGAGTACGAATGCTCACGCTCACGCACGACGGCACGACGCACGATTTCGTACACTATACGATTTGAGGTTATATGTTATACATTATACGTTAAACGAGACCGGGGACCGGTAAGGTTATGTTTTATGGTGATAATCGTAAGGTAAGACGTATTATGTATTATTATATATGTGCGTGGCTCGAGGCTCGAAGCATATGTTCAATCTTACAACTTCTGAAGAAATTCTTTTCGAAAAAAATGCAAAAAATGAAACTTTCATAAATATATACAATGGCATGACAGTTTAACCTCCGTGTTTTTCGATGATTTGACCTGCTTAGCCAAATATTAAAATAGAGTACTGTTTTCTAATTTAGAAACACAACGAAACTACAACGAAACGATGCATCTAAAAAAAATCTTGGCGGGCAACTTCAAAGCACTGCCACATCGACCGAATAAAAAAAGGCAAGACTACAAATGCGTGCATTGTCCGAAGACGTACGTATATCACGTTACAAGGATGGCACATCATCTACGGAAAAACTGCCGCGGCTGGCCTGGAAACATACAAAATCTTGTTAACGAAAAAGTTAAAGCTACGCCGAGGAAGAAACGCAAAAGGAATTGTTCATCAGACTCAAGCGACGAAGAAAATTTTTCTGAAGAATCGAGATCGAGCGATACCGCATCGCAAGAAAACGTTGGCAATTCCAGTGGCGATCCTGCTAATTTAAATCTTTAAGTACGTCAACGCTGACCTTTTGCATCGACATCAAATCAGTCTGACACTGATACGGATAACTCACATAATTCTCATAGTGCACGTAAATTGAGAAACTTCTGTGATTCAATGACGAAAAAAGACTAGCAGCACGCACGAAAATTGCTTGCAAAGCAATCTACGCCTCAGGAATTTCTTTGAGCATCACAGAAAATCAGCATTGGCAAGAATACTTCCGGTTCTTCCGATCAGCCTTCTCTTTGCCTTCGAGACATCAAATCTCGAACACATTTCTCAATGAGACATTTGCGACTGTTAAAGCAGAAGTCGATGAAAAAGTGAAGAGCGCTGTATCGGTGGGACTCTAGTGTGACAGATTGTCAAATATCAGAAGAGAGGGTATGTTCAATTTTCTCGTGACGACTCCACAGCCGGTATTTTTCACAACTTTGGAAACTTCAATAAATTCGCAAACTGGTGAATATATAGCGCAGGAATTGTCAAAAGTTATAGCCTCGATCGGCGTTGAAAAAGTACTTGGCTTTTGCACTTACAATGCTGCTAGCATGCAATGTGGCCTGGAGAACACTAAAGGATCAGTATTTTGATCGCACAATCGCGTTTTATGGTTGTGCTGCACACACGTTCAATCTCGTTATCAAAGATTTGATCGCACAACCAACAGTCGATGTACTCGTTAAAAACGGAACGGCAATTGTTCGTGAAGTTAAGGAGTCTCACGTGATATCTGCAACGTTTGCAAATATTCAGAAGAATGATGCCAACAAAGTAACGAGCACTCTCAAGAGTCTGGTCAAAACTCTTCGGGGATCAATCGTACACTGCTTTGAAAGTTTATAGAGCAATAAACACAATTTGCAAGCCTGGCAATTCAGCCAACGATACAAAACAAAATTAAGAAGTTGTCGAAGACTCTGATTTTTTAAGACGAGCTTTGGACCGCATTGCCGAAAATACTGGCGTTGCTCAAACCAGTGGCCGTATGGATCACAGCGTTGGAAGGAGATACTCCGAAAATAAGCCACGTCGCGAAAGCTTTCTTCGAGTTGCACCAACTCTACGACAACGAACTGGAAAAATCTTCTCTTTCACTGCTTTCAGCAGTCGAAAGAAACCAAGTAATCGCTGCTTTCGATAACAGAGCCGAAATGGCTCTTCAACCAATTCACCATGCAGCAAACATCCTCGATCCTTCTTTTTGAGGAAAACACTTGAGGGCGGAAGCTCATGTTGTTCTTTCATCTATGACGTAGCGAAAAAGTTTCACCTGAATGCTGATCATGTTCTGTCTGAACTAAGCTACTACGATGCAAACGAGGGGATATTTGGACAAGAATTTGTACAGCGAGCAGTCAATGCGACGTCCGCCTCGAATTGGTGGAAAACTATTTGCAAAAGTACCGTGCTCAGTAAAGTCGCTTCACAGATTTTAAATCTACCAGCAACGTCACCTTCTACAGAGCGCTCATTCAGCACCTATGGGTGGATCCACTCAACGAAAAGAAATCGACTTTCAACCAACCGTGCAGGTATGTTAAGGTACATCGCTCACACATAAAACTGCTCAACGAAGAAAATCGTGACATTATTCGAAGAATAAAAGGTCATTATCCCATCTGAAGAGGAACTCGAGGAATCTGCAACATCGAACTCGGAAAATGAAGAAACTGAAGGGGTCAAAATTTTAACCGACATTGAAGAGGAAGATATAGAAAATGATGGGATATAGAGGAGAATACGACGTACCGCGAATCTTCCCTAGTCGAACGGTTTGAATATTTTGACATTAATATATTTAAAATATTATTTTGTTAAAATTCCGTTTAATGACAATATTTCTACGACTTCAGCTTCTGTTAACATTGAAAGACAATCTTTATAAGTCCAAAGAATATAATAAGAAGATATTTTATTACATAGATTGTATGAACATTAAATGTAACTTTTCCTACGACTTCAGCTTTTGTTAACATTGAAAGAAAATGTTTATAAGACCAAAGTATACAATAAGATTTGTTATTACGTAGATTGTGTGAACATTAAATGTGTCTTTTTCTACGACTTCAGCTTATGTTAAGGGCGGGGTAAAGTATTAAAAAATTTTTTTCATTTTTTTTCATTTTTTAAATGAATGCATAATATATCAAGAATATTGTGTTAAAATTTGTAAAATTGAGTAAAATTGACGAAGTTATGAGTATTTGAGCGTCTATTGCTCCATGCCCGGTTTTATACCTGGGCGGCAGCTGCGCGGCGCGCTATTGTATTTTTCGACCCCGAATAAATTTCTTGATAAACGGGCCTGTTCCGGTCCCGTTATGTATATTCGAGGCATGGTGTATATTAGTATACACATTAGTCTGTACATCAGTTGACCGCTGTATGCCGTGCTGAACAGTAGCAAGTCACACTAACAGTTTGAGTCCGTTTTCGTTCGTGTTCGTGTTCGTGTTCGTGTTGTTTTTTCGACTATTGCTACTGTAGTCGAATGTGTGAAGTGTGATGGAAAAGTTACATTCCAAACATGCAAAAAGAAGGTCTTGGTTTCAAGATCAAGGTTACATGTGAAAAGTGTAAACAGCCTCACTACATTCCATCAAGTGAAAGAATAGACAGTGGTGTATACGATGTCAATTATCGATTTGCTTTCGTAATGCGAGTGTTAGGATTGGGTTTAGCCGGATGCAATAAGTTCTGCGGACTAATGGATTTGGCGAGTGCTTTTTTATCGAAACCAGCCTATAATTTATATATGAAAAAACATTGTGAAGCGATACAAAAATGTGGCCAAGAAGTTCTTGGCATGGGCTGCACAAGAAGAGAAAAAAGCAATGTCTGAAGCAAATAATGTAGAAGAAACGTCAGAATTGACTGTATCAGGCGACGGCACTTGGAAAAAAAGAGGATTCTCTTCGTTATTTGGGGTTGCTTCTCTAATTGGATATTGTACTGGAAAGGTACTTGACATTTTTGTAAAAAGCAGTTACTGCCATGGTTGTAAGACTTGGAAAAACAAATTGGATTCTGCCGAATACGAAGCGTGGTACGAAGAGCATGTGGATAGCGGTGATTGCAAAGCCAACCATGAGGGACCCTCTGGAAACATGGAGGTATCAGCAATTATAGAAATGTTCGAACGATCGGTGGAAAATCTTGGGGTGAAATATCTTAACTACATCGGAGACGGTGACTCAAAGACGTAAAGCGGCGTTGTCAATGCAAAACCTTATGGTGAAGATTTTGTGATAAACAAAAAAGAATGCATAGGGCATGTTCAAAAGAGAATGCGAACACATCTGCGTGGACTAGTAAAAACAAGCGTAGTTGACACAAAAACCAAGGCCGGAAAGATCGTAAAAAGAAAAAGCCTTTCTGGCAAAGGAAAGCTCACTGCTAAAATGATTGATAAATTAACTGTTTACTATGGACTAGCTATTCGACGTAATTATGATTTAGTTGAGAAGATGAAAAATGCCATATGGGCAACTTATCATCCCTACAGTTCAACCGACGAGAACCCACAGCACGAGAAACGCCCAAGCGGCGAAGACTCCTGGTGCGAATGGCAGCAAGCTGCAGCCGCAGATGCTCTAGAATCATTCAAAAACAGCTACACAGCCCTTCCTACTGACGTTCTGGAAGCCATTGAGCCCATTTATAGTGACTTGAGCAACGACGCACTTTTGCAGCGATGTCTTGGAGGTTTCACGCAAAATAATAATAAGAGTCTCAATCAACTTATTTGGAAAATCTCTCCAAAGTCAGTCAGTGGCACCTCTACAATTGTGGAAATTGCAGCTTATGTAGCTGCATGTACTTACAATGAAGGTTCTTTCGCTTTGTTGGCCTTTATGGAAGAGATGCAAATCAGTACAGGGCCAAGTTCTCACGAATGGGCCCGACAAGTTGACGATTTGCGAATTAGTAGAGCAGAGGAGCAGGTGGCGCACGACAGTAAAGAAGAAAGAGTTTTGCGTAGACAAACGCAAAAAGATGCTCTCGATCATCTTGATGGAAGCCTTTTGCTCTACGGACCTGGCATCGACGACTTTGAGTGAGTATAAGAAAATTATCGAGTTTTATTTTGAATTTCTAAAAATTCAAAGATAATTGAAAAATCTGAAAAATTCATACGTATTCAGAAAATTGAACGAATCACGAAAAAAAATTGGGCTGCGGGGAAATTTGTTGACTAATTTTTTTTTTCATCATTTTGTTAATAACATTTTGGAATTATTATTATACAAAATTAATCTTTTGAGTACCTTTAATATGTATAAATTTTCTCAGATTTTTATGCAATCGAGAAGTGTTCTCAAACTTATGTGCAATGAGCGCTAAGCGACACCAAACTCTTCTACGTTTTTCAAACCGTTTTTCTGAGACTTGTCATATTTGAAGTCCGTGTGCACGATAACTTAAAATCTACTGGACCAATCGCTTTGAAATTTTGCACAGTACTTCTTCACATAATCCACCAGATATTGTCGAGAGCTTTTTTGTTTTTTTTAATTAATTACTAATTTTTCAACAACAAATTAGCCGATTTTTTTTTAGCGAAAATCGGGTTTTTGGCTCCCAAGTGCTACGAAAAATCGAAAAATCGAAAGAAAAAAAACCCTCCCGTCATTACCTCGAGAAACATCTCCTTTAACAAATGCATTTTGATTTTTTTGTTTCAGATGATTTTGTTGCGAGTTATGGTGCACACCGCAAACCAACTTTGTTTCGAGGCGCCTCCGGGGTTTAATTTTCACTCGCTCAATTTTGAATATTTTGCAATGCAAATTTAGGAGAATGTTGTTCAAATGTTACTTTATTATATGTAAATTTTTCAATAAACGAACACTATTTGTTACGCCAAAAAAAAAATCTTAAAAACATGCCTTTTTTTCGCCGAATTAACTTTACCCCGCCCTTAACATTGAAAGAAAATGTTTATAAGTCCGAAGAATATTTTTTATTACATAGATTGTATGAACATTAAATGTGCATTTTTCCACGACTTCAGCTTTTATTAACATTGAAAGAAAATGTTTATAAGTCCAAAGAATATTTTATATTACATAGATTGTATGAACATTGAATGTGATAACAATAACAAGTTACATTTATATAATAAAGAATATAACAGTTGATTGAAATATTCGTTGTCATTCATTATATAACAAGTCAGAGTCATTGTTATTTACCTAAGTCCCCATTACAAAACATGATTTAATATTTAAACAATCTGTACGTATATACCGTCAGTCGTAAGAGACAAAAAAATGACCAAAAAAAATTACGGTAATTTTACAACTAATTAGACGTTGCGCGTCATTTGACGGTCATAAAAACCGGTCAATTACTGAGCTTGAAAATGAGCGATGTGTACGTAATACGTACTGTTGTTCGTACTAACGTACTAGTGAATCAATCATGCTCATATCATACCGTGACTCATAAAAAATGGCCAAAAAATGACCAAAAAAATTACGGTTATTTTCCAACTAATTAGATGTTGCGCGTCATTTGACGGTCTTTATGACAGTCAATTGACCGAGTTTGAAAATGACCGCCAATTTACATAAAAAAATTATTAAAACAGAAAATGACGTCAAATTACCGTCATTTTTTCGTCATTTGGCGTTAGGGCAAAATGACAGTCATTTTGCATCACTATGGCGAATACTATTTTATCGTTAAGAATGAGCATGCAATCTTGAATTAATAATATTTGTCGTATAGATGAAAAACAACGAAAGAAAAACGAATTGGCACGTGATTCTTTGAAGATGTTAATACAAGAATTAAAATTAATCGTGATTATCAATCTGCACGTTTGTTTCTATTTTTAATGGTGCTGGCTTTGATACACGTATTACTTGAAAACATCTCATATCGTTAACACTGCAATGAAGGCTGATATCAGCCTAGTCGGAGCCAATAAGTTGAAAAATATAAAGAAGGTTGCACTAATCTAAAAATGTTTTCGGGTAAAAAGACAGTCACTTTCCAATTTCGAGATTAAGATGTTTTGCAGCCCACAACACAGTACCTCGTACTCTCGTAACACCCATTCATTCTTCATTTCACAGAGTCCCTTTTATCCAAATTAATACGCAAACCGCACAACTGACCGTAGCTCAACGTCCTGGAGTTGCATGCACTGCCGCCAACCCCCGCCGCGCCTCTAGAGATAGCCAAGAGGCGTATAACTGTGTGAAATGTGAGGCGGTAGTGTATTAGCCACAAAGATTGAAAAAAGTTAAATGCATGTAATTTCTTTATAAAAGAATTAAATATATGTAATTTTACGTGCGGTTAGATTGTTAAAACGTTTACTACGGGTGATGTAATTTTTTGACTCTTTAGCACCAAGATGAACTCTTTCTAACATCTGATTAACGCGAACTAAACATTTGCAAACATTTAGACAAAGCCGATCCTGCCCATCGTAAATTTGATATATTCAATATTGAATCATCAAGGCTCAAGGAAGAGTACTGCTGCAAACCGCTTAATATTAATTAATTGTAATAATGCATAATTTCGTAACGTAAATATAAATAGGCGTAATTAGTTCGATTCTGATGCAGTGTTTTCATAGTAAACATCGATACGGTTATACTTTCCCAGTTGGCAGAAACCCATATTTTTCTTCTTCACATAATAAAAATACAAAAATACATAATTTTACACTTTTATTATACACATTTTATAAAAAATTGGAATCTGAAAAATAAATATATAAGTACCTCGTATGCAATTTGCGGACGTAAGAAAACTGACGCGGCGTCTCGCCGGTGGATCAGCCGCTACTCGGGCCGTTTCACGTACGCTCGGTCTACTTGCAACCTTGATTGGTGCGTCGGTAGGTTTCTATCCCTAGTCCTTCCTATAATATGACTAGTTCACCGGTGCGCCGTCGTAACTCCCACTTCTTTGGATAATATGATGGGTACGCCGGCATTTATGCGTTAGCTATTACAGGGTGTCCAATAGGAAGTTGCTAAAACTAAATAAGTGTCTCTTCCCTCCATGAATTCAATAGGGGTCCCTTTTTCTAAGGCGCATACCTGAGGCCCCGCAGTTTTATTCCAGCCGTGGTTGAAGCAAGTACGCGCGCGTCAAAATGAGTGGGCTCACCACGGAAGAAAAAGTATATCTTATTGAGTGCTTCTTCTCGAGGGGAAAAATTTATAGTAATGCGTATAGAGGGTTTCGCACTAAGTTTGGAACTCATAGAGTTGCCAGCGAAAACACTCTGAAAATGTAAGAATTTAATATTTATTCATATTCATCTATCACACAACCTGCGTTTCAATTCAATTAAACTGCATTGAAGTAATTTTACGTTAATTTTTGTAGGATAATCGATAACTTCGTGAAGTATGGTACACTCCAGGACCGCAGACACGAGTTGCCAGGTCCATCTGTTACGGTGACTACACCAGAGAAGATCAACGAAGTTGAGAATTATTTCAAACAAAATCCAAATGATTCGATTCGGAAAGCTGCTCAAGCATTAAAAATAACCAAATCATCATTACACAACATTTTGAAATATTTTTTAAAGTTTCATCCGTATAAAATAAACACTCATCAATTGTTAACTGAACATGCCATGACGAAACGCATCGAATTTTGTAACACTATTACGGGAATGTTTGAAGCCGAAGAACTTAATGAGAAATTGATTATTTATTCTGATGAAGCACATTTTTGGATTAATGGGTACGTAAACAAGGAAAATTACCGGTTTTGGGGAACGGAAAATCCCAACATATCGCTAGCGAAGTCCCTTCATCCACAGAAAGTAACGGCATGGGTAGCGATTTCAGTAAAAGAAATTTATTTGCAATTCTTGGAATCTACGGTAACAGGAGAGAGTTACAAACAGCTTTTGGAAACGAAATTCTTCCCTTATGCAAAAAAGAGGGGACTGGTTAAAAATGTTTACTTCATGCAAGATGGAGCGACGCCGCACCGGACTCGTGAGGTGTTTGAAGCTATTCAGCGCGTATATGGGACTCGAGTAATCGGTCTGGGGTACCCTAAATTTGCTCAAGGCGGACTAGAATGGCCTCCGTACTCACCGGACCTGAACCCTTGTGCTTTTTTCTTGTGGGGTTACATTAAAGATCATTTTTACGCTAAAAACCCCAGCACAGTAGAAGAACTGATCGCGGCCATCCAGGAAGTGGTTCGCGGCATTACGAACGATATGTTGGACACAGTTTTTCGCAGTTTTCAAAAAAGAATTGATTTTTGTGCACAGTCTAACGGTTCGCACTTCGCAAATATCTATCATTAATCACCGTACTTTTTCGTTATTTTTATAAGATGTAATAAATTGACATAAAAAATATTTGACTGGGTTTTATTGAAAAACGGCAGAGTTTCCTCTATTTAAATCGATTTGGCTTTTCTGAGTCTGTGCACGCGTTTTTAAATGACAGTCGATTAGTTTCAGCAATTTCCTATTAGACACCCTGTAAATTCAAGCGCTCAGTCTTTTCCACTCACTCGCTTTCCCAGTTTCATTCTGAAGTTACCGACATACTTGTACAATTCTGCTCTCACCATGCCACTGAAAGCAAGTGGTAAAGCTGTTAAAAAAGCTGGCAAGGCCCAGAAGAATATTACGAAAAGCGACAAAAAGAAGAAACGTAAGAGGAACGAGAGCTACGCTATCTATATCTACAAGGTGCTGAAGCAGGTCCACCCGGACACCGGAATATCGAACAAGGCGATGAGCATTATGAACAGCTTTGTCAACGAGCTCTTTGAACGGATCGCTTCCGAGGCGTCCAGACTCGCCCATTACAACAAGAGATCGAACATCACGTCCCGGGAAATTCAGAGTGCAGTGAGGCTGCTGCTTCCCGGAGAGCTCGCCAAGCACGCAGTTAGGGAAGGCACCAAAGCAGTCACCAAATATACGAGCTCCAAGTAAAATACCGCTACATTGATCGGCCCTTCTCAGGGCCAACCAAATAGCTAACCGTGTGAAAACCTGTTCAGATCTTCGTAACAGAAAACTGACTAGGATAAGTCGAACAGTGGCTAGGCTAAAGTTAGTTCATAATTGTAGTTGGCTGAAACGTGCATTTTTTGGTAAATGCTCAAGGCACTGATGCAGTAAAAATTTAGTGTTTAAAACTATTTTCTATTTGAATATCAAATGTTTCGTCGCAAGGAATTTTTCTTGTTTTTGATACTTGCCCACCGCTCAACTTACCGTCCGGTCCGTCTAAAATCGAATTTTGACACTGCACGGAATGTTTGTAGCCGTGGAACGTTCACACCGCGCATCTTACACGGAACATCACTTAAGAGGGGCGGAAAAACGACCCCTCAAATTGAGGCTTGACGGTTGGTGGTTTACAGCTTTACCCAAAAGTAGTCCACCAATTTGCATCAAACAGACACCGAAATTAATGTCCAAAAATGAGAAATCCGCTATTAATATAGAATAATCACACATGGGTATTTGGTGTCCAGCCTGTTTCTGTGAATCTGTAGGTTCTAATGATTAGACCATCTGTCGGGTTCACACCCATACTTAAAAAATTGTACTTCGGCGTGGGGTGGAAACCAGGCAGTGCAGCCAGATCCGATCGCGCGTAAAAGTTACCCACTCTAGTCCCTTACGCGCCCATCACACAATCATAGTAGCGCGTGTCCGTGAGCGAGTGACGTTCGGACATCTTCGCAAAGAGCAGAGCGCGGTCGAAGTTTCCCGACCCCGCCTTCGGCAGCTACAGTAATGCATGAACGCTGAGCACGTTCATGTGCGGCCAAGTCGAAACGAAGGCTTCGAGTGAAAAAGCAATCGGATTATAATTGAGAAAAAAACGGTAGGACACCAAATCCCCATAACGTAAATGTCCTAATTATTGAACAGGTCACAATTATTGAACACTATCTTGTATTTTTATTATTTCTCATTAACCTGCATGCATTTACTTATGTATAAAAGTTTCATTACATATATGGAACTTTTAGCTATCGAAATGTTACCTTACTTGTGCAAAAAAGCTTTAATTAATAGAGAAAAAAATTATTTAATCAGCAACGGTGACCCGATTTGACGTCTCGTGGTAACTATGTTTCTAGGAAGGTGGCAAAAATAGTGTGTCTACAGAGGGTTAAAAAATCAAATTAAGGGCTGATGCGCTTTTCTCGGATTGGTTGTTACCCCCGCCCTTCGAAACGTTTTTCCACAGACAACTAAAAACGATAGGTGTCCAATAGTTTTTAACGTATTATCACATAACTATACGAGTTTCAACAAAATCGAAGGCGGACATTTAAGTGATGGTACTTGTTAGTTATTATACGGATGGACTCAGTAGGTGTTTGAAACCCGAAAAAAGTTTTTATGAGTTCTGAAGGTAAGTATTACATTCATTACTGGGGATAGAAGCAATCTTTAATTTTTTGCAAAAGTTTAACATTAATTTGTAATAGGATAATCGACCAGCGAATGGATAAAACGGATTTATATTAACAATCAGTAAAGCATATGAATTGTTGATAAAAACTCGCATTACTATAATTTAACAAAAACTCACAGGTATTGTTTAAGCCGATTTCTCAGTGTAATATCAGATTCTGACGCTACACGATTTTTTTCTCGTTTATGGCACTTGGGCACCGGGTAACTTGAATAGTTACGATAAGGATGTCATCGGTAGATGTGCTAACAGCGAATACAATCGTTTTTGTTTTAGTTTTGAGGCGCAGTATTCTTTTTATTTGAAATAGAATCACGTAGTGATTTTTTTGCAGAATTTGTAAACAAAATCATAATAATAGGTCAGAATTAAAAATGCTTTTTTGTGTAGCGATGGTGGTGCATATTAATATCTTTCCAGTAAATGGACATGTGGGCTCTGTTCTGAAAATTCGCAAAGAAGTCAACATTTTTGTTCATCTACGAAAAATTATGTAATTAAAGACTGTTAAGAGATTACATTTCATTAAATATTATCACGAAATCGTTTCATTCGGTTTTTTCATTTAACCTAACTTGTTATTTATTTCTCTGTTGAAATAACTTCCGTAGTTTTTTTGAGAATGTCATGTTAACGTGCAAAAAGGCTTTCTGTATTTGTTTACGAAATCATAATAACAAATAGAATACTTATTTGCGTAAGAATATTATGATTTTGTGCAAAAAATTTATCTGTAACATCTTTTAATAAAAATAATTAAGTAGTCGTTATGCTTTTCAGGGTTTATCTACATTACACGTCCATTTACTGACTGTCGTCTGCATTGGTAATTTTGTCCATTCACTGACGATTTAGTAATTTCGCTACTTATTTTTAATTCCCCCGATATTATTCGTTGATATTACTTCGAATAATTTTTTTCCACCATCTTTTGTCAACGATAGCGATTGAACAACTTTTTTTGGTAATATTTTCATTTTGTAGTTCATCCGAATCCTAGAGTTATTCAGTTCACTTTATTAATTGCCGAATTGTTTTGTCCCAAGAAGCTTCGTCAGTTTTGTTCATGTACTTATGTGATCCGGTGTTTACCACGAAGCCTTTCGATTGGCCGGTCCGGGAGGTGCATCGAGTTACGGCTTCCCACTTTGCGTGCGTATTGTGTGAATAGGTACCAACCAAACCCCAAAATTGTAGGTGCTAACTCGGCTTCGTTTTCGAGAAATCGCCGGTCAAAGTTGCGAGCCCGCTTACGTACCGTAGAGTTTGTACGTGAATCCAACGAGGCGAGCAGCGCAGCGGCAAACGAGTAAGACTCCCGTCCGGACGACTCGGCTTCCATAGTCCCGTCTATGGTATTTTTTTCATTTTTTTTTCTTCCAATCTCTGTTGAAGTTTATAACTTATCATTAAAACATTGCAAGAAATTTTAAAAAATTACGCGCCTTTATTGATAAAAACTTACGAATTAAATGGGATTTTTTTCAAATCGCTTGCATTTTTTTTAATTAAAAAAACTTAATCAGCCGTAATTTAAACTTTGGCATACAATAATCAGCCTACTTACCTAAAAATTTAAAAAACCGATAAATTACTTTCGTGAAAATAGTCAGAAACACTTCATGAAACTCCATCTGCCGTTTCACGAATCGGTGACCCTAGTTTGCACGTGAGTGTCGACGGTTGTACTTAACTGCCAAATAAACGTTTCTCGTCAGCTGAGCGTGTTCTTTCGATGTGTGCAGACGTTTTAAAATGGAGCAAAGTGCAAGTAGTTCGCGAGTTTCCAGTAAATGCAACTATGACAACATTGACGATTTGGTCGAAGTCTTTTACTTATGGCCTCCACCTCACGATAAAGAACGACCAGAGTTAGCTGACGCTGAAGCAACAAAGAAACTGGAGCACCTAAAGTAAGAAAAATAGAAGTAGACATCATTTCTTCCAGTCCGAACGAAGAACATGATGCAGACCAGCGGAACAGAATTACATTCGCTGTAAAAATCAAGGCCGTGGAGCTAGCATATCTGCATCCGAAGTGGTCCTTGGCAACTTTGCAAAAACGATCAACAAGATTGTTAAAAAACAAAACGCCGTTGTCAAAGTGAAGAGCCCAAATCGAAAAAGGGGGGACGCGAAAAGATAAACTAGGTAATTAATTCGTACGTTTACGACCGGTTTATCGAGGCGAGAGACCAAAGAGCAGGCCTCGTAACAACTCGGATTCTCCAACGGTGGGCAATGGCTGCTGCCTTCCAATTGTTGGATGGAAACTTCGAATTTAAATGCGTCAGATACTTGGGTTACTCGCTTTAACCCCTTCGTTGGCATTGACACAATAGTGCGTCAACCTTTATTTCCCTATTTAACTTGCTCTGATTTGAAGTCGGAGCTGCATCCGGAAGTTTTTGGGCTAGTTGAATCCAAATTTGAAGTCAAAATTTGGAAATTCAATTTGGCGGTGCCAATATGGCGAACAAAAATCGTAAACTTTACTCGATTTAGATGAAAATAAGTATGCCGGAATTTTCGAGGTCGCTTATTACGAATCTGAACTTTAAATTCGTAAAATCAAAAAGGCGAACCGAAATGTAAATTTTACTCGATTTAGGAAATAATTGGTTTTCTAGGATTTTCGAGGTCGCTCATTACGAATCTGAACACAAAATTCAATCTTTTTTTAAACTTCATACAGACTGCTATTGCATCCGCAAACTGAATTTGAAAATGATATGTTCAGAATCATAATCAGTGACCTACGCAACCCACGAGTACCGAGTTTCATCTAAATCAATATGTATTATTTGTATTTTCATTCGCCATACTTTTTCGTTATTGTGAATTCCTCAATGTTGAGTCCCGATTCGTAATCAGCACCCTTAAAAATCCAAGAGTACAAGTTTTCAGGGTAAAAATTACTTCCATTGCAAATTTTCGGATAGCTTGCATCGAAAGAGGCGGCAGCGAATCGCATTAAGTTGAAAAAGCAATATACTACAAGATTATCGTTAATTTTGTTACAGATATGCCTAGCGTGCTGCTAATCTGGACCCATAAGAACAAGATCTTTTCAACGACGTCACCGCAGTGGTCTTTCCGGCGGAATGGAGGAAATCAAATTGCGATTGCGACGAAAACGAGTTGGCGTTTTTACGATGTTCGTGGTGTCAACAATATAAACGTTTTGATTGTTTTTATAATGATTATCATCCGTCAGAGTGTACTCGTGAATATTAAAAAAACATTTCTTAAAGAAATTTTATATTGATAAAACAGATTTTCAATTCCTATATTCCTTGGTACTTTTTAAAACATTCTCTGCCCCATCGAAAGAGATATGGAAAAATGGAATAAAATATCAAATCTAAAAAAGTGTTTAAATTAAATCAATAAAGGCGCGTGAATTTTCCTTTGATTTCTTGCAATTTTTTAATCATGAGTTATAAATTTTAACAATAATTTGAAGAAAAAAAAATAGCATAAACGGTACTGGAACCAGAGCCGTCCGGACGGGAGTCTTACTTATTCGCCGCTGGGCTGCTCGCCTCGTTGTGTTCATGTATACAAACTCTACGGTACGAAAGCGAGCTCGCAACTTTGACCGGCGATTTCTCGAAAACGAAGCCGAGTTGATACCTACAATTTTGAAGCTTGGTTGGTACCTATTCTCAATATAAGCACGCAAAGTGGGAACCCGTGACTCGATGCACTTCCCGGACCGTGCCCTCGTAAGGCTTCGCGGTAAACACCGGATTACATACATGAACAAAACTGACGGAGTTTTTTCGGACAAAACAATTCGTCAATTAATAAAGTGAACCGAATAACTAGGATTCGGATGAACTGCAAAATAAAAATATTATCAAAACAAGTTGTTCAATCGCTATCGCCGACAAAAGGTGGTGGAAAAAAATTATTCGAAGGAATTTCAACGAATAATATTGGAGGAATTAAAAATAAGTAGCGAGATTACTAAATCGCCAGTAACATAAGGCGAGAGTTAGGGGAATGTAAAAAGCGAAAGCTGAATATGTGTGGAAATAAAATCTATCTATCCCTTAAATCGCCAGTAAATGGACGACATTACCAATACATTCGACAGCCAGTAAATGGACGTGTAATGTAGATAAACCCTGTACAGCATAACGGTTACTTAATTATTTTTATTAAAACATGTTACAGATAAATTTTTTGCACCAAATTATAATATTCTTACGCAAATAGGTATTCTATTTGTTATTATGGATTCGTAAAAAAACAAAAAGCTTTTTTGCACGTTGTAACGTGAGATTCTCGAAAACTACCAAAATTATATCAACAGAGAAATAAATAACAAGTTAGATCAAATGAAAAGACCGAATGAAATGATTTCGTGATAATATTTAATGAAATGTCATCTCATAAAAGGCTTTAATTATAGAATTTACCGTATGTGAACTAAAATTTTGACTGCTGTGGAAATTTTCAGAACAGAGCCCATATGTCCATTTACTGGAGAGATATTAATATACACCACCATGAATACATTAAAAAAAGCATTTCTAACTCTGACCTATTATTACGATTTTGCTTACTAATTCTGCAAAAAATCACTAAGTGATTCTATTTCAGATAAAAAGAATACTGACCCTCAAAACTAAAACAAAACTGTAAGTATTCGCCATTACATCTACCGACGACAGCCTTATCGTATTCAAGTTACGCGGTGTCCGAGTACCGCAAAGGAGAAAAATTCCGTGTAGCGTCAAAATCTGATATTAAACTGAGAAATCGGTTTAAACAGCAACTATGAGTTTTTGTTAAATTATAGTAATGCGAGTTTGTATCAACAATTCATATGCTTTTCTGATTTTTAATATAACTCCGTTTTATCCATTCACTGGTCAGATTATCCTATTACAAATAGATGTTGAATTTTTGCAAAAAATTAAAGATTGATTCTATCCCAAGTAAAGAAAGTAATACCCTCAGAACTCATAAAAACTATTTTCGGGTTTCGAACATCTACTGTGTCCATCCGTATCATAACTAACAAGATCACTTAAATGTCCACCTTCGATTTTGTTGAAACTCGTATGTGATAATACGTTAAAAACTATTCGCCACGTATCGTTTTGATCTGTGGAAAGACCTTTCTACGGGCGAGGGTAACAACCACTCCGAGAAAAGCGCCTCAGCCCTTGATTCGATTTTTTAAAATTATCCTATATAATAGCGCATTTCTCATACCTGGACATTAATTTCGGTTTCTGTTTCAAGCAGATTGGTGGACTACTTTTGGGTAAAGCTGTAAAACCACCATCCGACAAGCCTTTGTTTGAGGTCGTTTTTCCGCCCCCCTTAAGTGATGTTCCGTGTAAGATGGGCGGTGTGAACGTACCACGGCTACAAACATTTAGTGTAGCGTCAAAATTCAATTTTAAACGGACCGGACGGTAAATTGGGTGGTGGGCAAATATCTCAAACAAGAACAATTCCTTGCGACGAAACATTTGATATTCAAATAGAAAATAGTTTTAAACACTAAATTTTTACTGCATCAGTGTCTTGAGCATTTACCAAAAAATGCACGTTTCAGCCAACTACAATTATGAACTAACTTTAGCCACTGTTCAACTTATCCTAGTCACTTCTCTGTTACGAAGATCTGAACAGGTTTTCACACGTTTAACTATTTGGTTGGCCCTGAGAAGGGCCGTTCAATGTAGCGGTATTTTACTTGGAGCTTGTATATTTGGTGACTGCTTTGGTGCCTTCGCTAACTGCGTGCTTGGCGAGCTCTCCGGGAAGCAGAAGCCTCACTGCAGTCTGAATTTCCCGGGATGTGATGGTCGATCTCTTGTTGTAATGAGCGAGTCTAGAAGCCTCGGAAGCGATTCGTTCGAAGAGATCGTTGACAAAGCTGTTCATAATGCTCATCGCCTTGCTAGATATTCCGGTGTCCGGGTGGACCTGCTTCAGAACCTTGTAGATATAGATAGCGTAGCTCTCCTTCCTCTTGCGTTTCTTCTTTTTGTCGCTTTTCGTAATATTCTTCTGGGCCTTGCCAGCCTTTTTAACAGCTTTACCACTTGCTTTTGGTGGCATGGTTAGAGCCGAAATGTAGAAGTACTTTGGAAACTGACGAACGGAAACCAGGAAGCGAATGAGTGGAAAACACTGAGCGCTTGCATTTAAAGGCAAACGCATAAACACCGGCGCACCAATCAGATTATCCAAAGGAGTGGGGGTTACGAAGGCGCACCTCCCGGATCGACCCCACATTACGGTAAACGCACCAATGGCGGGACACGTCCCACTCCCCGGTCGCAGAAGCGAATATTTATTATTACTGAATGTAAGTACATGTATAGAACTTTCAGCTATCGAAATGTTACTTTACTTATGCAAATAAGCATTAATTAATAGAGAAAAAAAATTATTTAATCAGCAGCGGTGACTCGATTTGACGTCTTGTGGTAACTGTTTCTTGTTTTAGCTAAGACGCGCCGCTTCATGCGTAAGGGCATAAAAAATTCAAACTGTCGCATCTCAAAAAGTAAAGGCGTTTCAGGGTCCTCAGAAAATTTCTTACAAATAACAATTGAAAAAAATGTTTTTAATTAATTATTTGTTAATAAATACGGTGTTCGATCATTGGGACATAGAAAATGCAGTGTGCCCCAATCATTGAATACTCGAATTCTCCAAGATGGCGTCATTAAACCCATCAAATATCGAGACAGTTAACGTGTGACAGATCGTGTGAATCGGATTTATTCAAACAAAAACTGTAAGTTCCTGAATAAACTTACCTTTATTCTTTTAATAATAAATCTAAGATCGTCAAATATATTTTTTATTTGTATTTTCGTGCAATGAACATAAAAAGAAAAGTAAAAAGAGAATATAACCTAAATGTAACCTAAATAAAATACGAATGTAATGATCAATATTTTTTGCTCTCCGATATTTCAGGGACAAAATTTCAAGAGGGAAAGAGAATTCTCAAGAGTATTCAATAACGGGGACATGCCTGTTCAATATTAGGGACATAGGCACTTCCAGTGTTCAATGATTGGGACATTTGCATTCTTCACATTGTAACTCTTTTTTTTTCATTTGAAATCATTTAAAAATAATTGAAGGTAGTACCTCCACAGAAGAGTTGAATTAACAAATGGTTGAAATTTGACATATATGTTATCTAATACATTATCCAAACATCTGTGCAATTTGAATAAGTTTTATCACCCCAAACCTGAGATATTTACGCTTAAAGTTGGCTTGGTTTACACGTAACAAATGCGTTATGATGGGCAAACAGAGCATCATTAATTCTACCCTCAAAACTAAGATTGAGGAATTGATCAAAAACGAGGATAAGCTAGAGTAAGATATCACGAATAATGTGAAAAAAATGAGAATGATTCACCATCTAGTTTCCAAGATATAACCATGAGAAGCCCTCACAATTTTGGTCGTATAGCATATATCCTGCTCGGCCTGCAAGCGAACGAGTGTATTCGGGCAAAGCCTGGACAGTCCTTGCACAAAGTTTACTGGCAATGGTAGATCAAAAGCACAATATCAAATATATTTTACGGCAATAAATGATATCCATCGTATTATCTACTAGTACCGCGTCAATGTTGCGTAGTTTTTAATTAAATTTATTACTAATTAAACCAATTATCAATCTTTTAAACATGAACATGGTATGTAAACTTTTGGTTGAGATTTTCGCAGAGGAACTACCTTAAAGGGTGATTTTTCGAAAGTAAAAATATCAAAGTATCATTTGAACATGAAATCGATGGTTTTTTCTTGATTTTATATTTTTTTCTCCCAATTCAATCCCCTAGATCCTTAGCTGTTCAATAATTGGGACATTTACCTTAATAAGGCTCCTTGTTCTGTCAAGGAACGTCTATGAAACACGAAATGAGGAACAAAGAATCCTTGTTCCTCAAGGAAGCACTATGAATGCGGGTATAAATCTGTGGGTGCCATTTCGTCGTTCTGGCAATTTTCAACCGGAAATTGAAACTCTCTTGTAATGTGGTGCTTTAACTACACGGTGAAGATTGATTTTCTTATTTTGTACAATATCTAAGTAATATATCTAATCTATCGAATTTCAGTTTTCCAACGGGTTTAGTTGGATACGTGAACAGTAAAACCACGATCATCGCACTTCCGGTTGACTGTCTCCATAAGACGACGTGCTTCGGTAAGTCAAAGTGCTCGACTTTGCAGTTTTATTGCGAAAAAACGAAACGGTCATAATAGCTGAAATGTTGGCAATAGGCGTATAAAGTATTCGTCAAAATCATATAAAAATTTCAAATTCGAAAGTTGGTTTCGTAGTAATGATCGTACCTCCTTAAAGCCCGAACTTCGGACTCACGTACTCTAACCTCTGTAGTAGTAGCGCATACGAGAAAAGAGACCGCGTTGTAACCCCACCGAACTAAAACATTTCGAAAGTATCAAAGTCACAGCGCACTTTGTGTTCAGTAATTCAGACCACCCATTTTTTAACTTCGAATCGGCGTTAAGGCCATGGGTCACGTCCAGTTGGTGAAACTCTTACTGCCAAGTTTTCTTCTAGGCGGATCATATTCCGGGAAAACGAAGAGAAAGACGTTGTCCGTTGTACAACAGAGCCGAAGGAGTTACTTTTCTTTTTTTTCGAAATATCAGCCGTCTCGGAGAACACTAGGAATTTGCTAATCAGCTATTTCTCTCGCACTCATGGCTGCTTGATCGATGTGACACACGACCTTGAGGCGAAGTATAGTAGCTGTACCAGGCGACATGATTGCGAGAGAGTTCACTGAAATTGCCGAACAGAGATTTCTCAGAGATTAATCATATTCACGACGAGAGGAAATAGTTGAGCTCTACGTCGGCGAATTCCACATCGCTTGATGCTTTGTTTTCCTAAAATAAAATGAACCATCTCACTAGGAAAAAGATGGCGGCAATGCTAGGGAGTTCGTCACTGAACTATGGATATTTGGAGCATACGGAATGCACGCTACAATGATATTCCGGAAGAGACAGCTATTCTGTGTCTTTGTCGAGGCGCAGTGCACACGTCCAATTCTCCTAGTACAGTATCAGCAAAAGACTTTCTGAAAACATAAGTGAATTGTAGGTGCAGTACAGAGTGTATGTATGATTGAATATGATATATAATGGTAAGTGAAACTCAATTTGGTCAGGTGAATGCAAAAATATTTATATGTCGGTACTATTTCGTAATATAAGATCTTTTTATGTAATTTAATAAAATGGTGCTTTAAGTGGACGTAAAAGTGTACGGTTTCCAAACTGTGACACATTTCTCTTCACGCAACTAAGCACGCATTTTGACGACACTGTCTCGTATGCATACAATTTTCAATTTGATTGAATTGCTTACACTAACTACGAGCATTAATCCTCGTGG